>WBMZ01011721.1:0-61620 GCA_013400975.1 Atrichornis clamosus | reverse complement strand
CATTGTTTTACGACATCGCCACAACCCAGGACAGTTTTAAGCAACATGAGAGAGCTTGTTTATGATATATCCCTTTTCAGCCCCTGAACTCTTTCCATTCTCCCTCAAGACCAGTTTCAGTCAGATTACTCATGTGCCATCTTCAACTGGATGCAATACTGGGACAGAATGGGCCCTATGGAAACAATGTAAGCCCCACAAACATTAGTTTTGGGGCTAACAGGCGAACCATAGGCAGGACAGACCAGAACAGGGAGGTGTGGGCATACAGATATTCCCTGGTTTCCAGCAGCTAAAGCTGCTTGCACCTCTGCAGAAACGGTGGACTGAGAACAGAATGCTGCTATCTTAGCTTGTGTCAAAGGACAAAGAGATGTAAATGCATCTTATAGCTTTGTCTCAAGAGTCGATGCAAATGTTTGGAAGCAATTTGGCTCAGCACTTTCAGAGCCCACATGCCAGCAGGTGTATACAGTGCTGAAAATAAACTGGCACTTTGAAGTGATCTGCTTTTGTAGGCCCAAAGCAGGCCAAGGAGAAGTAAATCCAGCATGGGGAAGAAAGGGTCCCTTCAGCCATACAGGTGTCATACAAACAGTGGGGTAGCAGGGCAGTGCAGAGGTTGTGTAACTGCACAGCTCCCCTGTTCAACCACAGCTGTCGCAAGCCTCAGAGCCAGCCATCTGCTGGTGCTGCTGGCAGGCATCAAGAGGACAGCGTCCCAAGGAAAACTTCCTAAAACAGTGAAGAGGCCTAGGCTGAGGAAGAGGGGAAGAATGGTGCTTTGGGCTGTCTCTGGCATGAATTGAGATGAAGAATTTCAGTTGACAGCAAGCACACCAGCTTGTACACACATAGCTTCTCTTACAGGTACTCTGGCAAAAGTATCAGAGCACGTAGAGTATCTTAATATCGAGGTAGAATTTGCAGTCAAGAATGTCAGACTGCTTTATAATCTTTAACTAGTCAATCTAAATTATTTCTGTGAAATAGAAAGAGCACACAGACCTGGATCACTTCACCCCAGCCTTGAAGCATAGTCACCACCGGAGTACAGCATCAGCTGGATAGTAACATGCAATGATATCTCCTCAAGCTTAAAGGGAAGTGAAGACTATCACCTCTAGTTCAATTTCATGAGGAGTGTGGGAGGCTCAAGTGCAAACTTCAAAGTGAAGCTGTGTGCAAGCACTCACACTGGACCTACTGAGGTTAAGATTTGCTTTGCAAGGCATCTGTCACTCTGTCGCAATAATATTGCTCAGGGCAGCAAGGCAGGTCAGAGTCTACGCATTGCAAGAGCTTTGGTTTCTCTGTTAATAGCTGAATCAATCTGGAAATAAATCTTAAGAAAAAGTCCCCAGCGCCCTTCCAGGTTGCTGGAAGCCTATATGGGACCAAGAAGTCCTTCTTTGCATGGTTCTCCACCCCCTCCAGCACAACTATGCAGACTGTCACGGTAGGAGCAATCTCCAGTCAGTTCTTCCCTGTTTAGGACAATATTTAATCATGTGCTTACCTGAAATCCAGGTCCAGTGCTCGTTCGTGGGTCAATAATTTCTGTAAAACAGCAACAGATGAAAACACACAAAGAAATTAATACAATCAGCATTTTCTCATATGGCTAATAATGTTTCCTGTTCAATAGTCAGCAGGTGAAGAAAACCAGCAGTAAAATTTCTTCTGCACATAAAGACCCACAATATGACAACTCCTGCTTTAACATGAGAACGTATGTATTGAATATATTCATTTCAGTGAAGGCAGAAGGGAAAGCGTTAATTATTCTTTGTGGGATGAATGAAATGCACTGTACAATTAGCACCTTCTATGCTCTTGCCTAATGACAGGCTTAACTTAAGAGAATTCTCTGTACTGTCCTACGTATCACCTTTCCTCTGACATTATCTTCCTTTTCTTGGCTCTCTACATAGAATTTTAATGAGATCTTAATTGTTTTTCCATCAGCTGCAAGGATTTCAATCCCAAGTCATATGTTGGTTGTCATTCTACAGAAGGTGGTATGGGGAGCTGTAGAGATGTTCTCTTGCTAAAACGGAGCAGGAGGCAGCCCCCACACCTCCCACTGCATCCCAGGGAAGGGCTGTCTCTGTGTTCCCAGTGCAGGCCCAGAGACTACAGCTTGGCATTTCTGCAGTTACACAATGGGGACAGGAAAGATCAGTCACACATCTCCCTGCATCTCCACTGGTTTCAAGGAGGTTTGAGGTGTTGGTTTCTGCGCCTGCCTCACGAGGGTTTGCGCTCAACCCAGTTGGAGGACTTGAAGGTGCCAAATGAGCTGTACACCAGCCTCCTATTTTATGTCCTTTGCCATATGCTAGTCACCTGCACACTTTTGTCTTTTATGTCATCGTTCAGATCATCTTCAGTAATGCAGCTTATTTAAAACATAGATTTACTTACTTCTCTTGAACCTTTTCAAGGGCACTTCTGAAGATATCACAGATTCCCTGAAGTGTCATGAGGAAAACAGGATGTTGCAAGAGCAACTGGGTAGAGCTCACTAAATCTACTGACCATGGGGAGCATGATGGGTTCCTTGAGATACAGACACCCATGATGCAGTGCCATTATGGAGAAAGATGTTACGTGCTAGGATTACTCTGTGTGGTCATCAGACTGCATGAAGATTAATTTCAGGTCTAATTAACAGAGTGGCTGCCCAATAGTTCATTACCAAGCCATTTCAACAGCTGACACTGCCCGTGGGAGCCTGGCAGTAGGTGTGAGGGTGCAGGACCAGGGCTCAGGGGTGACATCACAGCAGGCAGGCAAGCCCTGAGCACTGAGACTTGCCTGGTGGGAGAAGTCCCAGACAGAGAAAGGGAAAGGGCTCCCACAGGGCTGCAAAGTCTGCCATCACTCAGCAGAGGACCAGGAGCCTAAACCCAATGACAATTAATTAATGTCTCAGAATTCCATAACTACTCTCTCCTGGGTCCTATATATAACTTATAATCAATGGTCTGCAATTATGTCAGCAAACAGCAGCACTTTTGAGATGAGGAAACTGAGGCCCATGTTGCTGGTCCAAAGAGTATGAAATCAGTGGAAAATACTTGAGGTCTTAGTAAAAACTAGTTTCAGGGCCAGGAGGAAAACCTCAGCTTCCCACTCTGAATCGCCTGGTGGGAATCTGGAGAATGTCATCTGGAGAATGCTACACAGGCTAGCCAGCCATGTTTAATCAATTCTTTATTAAAATATTGCTAACAGCCTTGTTCCTGCATGCTACTCCATTTCACCATGTGGAGCATTCAGTGACAGTTTCCATGTAGCTGTCTCCTGTAATCACATCTTCTGCCCTCCCAAAATATCCCTCTCCCCTGTGGGAAACAGTATGGAAGAAATAGCATCTTTTATGTCATAGCTGCTGTATGACAACTATGTGGTTTCCATCTACACCTTACACTCATTATAAATATTCACTTTTTGACAGCTAGATTCTTCCCTTTGGGGCTTTGGTGCCAATCCAAATCTCAGTAAAGTGTAAGAAAACAAATTAATTAGCAGGCACTGGAGAGTGTGAATATTGCCCAAAGGTATACATTGGGAACAAAATATGAGAAGCCTATGATGCTTATTATGTGACTTGAGCTTGGCTGGTTTTTATTTGCAAGAACACAGCTCCTGCACCAGGGAGCAGTGGGCCGTTCTGCAGCTGGAAGCATGGCCTCTGCACTGCTTCTTTCTGCACACTGCACGTACCTCCTGCTCCACTTCGGGATGACATCAGGAAAACACCTCAGCATTTGAAGTAGGCACTTTATATTTGATTAGTTGCTATAAACAAGATACTCTAGACTCTCCACATTAACATCCACAGGTGCAAGATAACCACACAAAGTGAAATCCCCTCAGCAATGGGCTGCTTCCCACTTTGTCATCCATAGAGCATTGTAGCCATTCTTACAGAGCTGTGGTTTTGACCACTAATAGGAAGAGTAAACTGATGAGACCTGAAAAACTTCATTTACTCCCTCTTTCTCAGGCAATCTTTCATTAACCATGACAAATATTCAAATTAAAGCAAACACTGCACATATGAGGGAATCTTTAATTCACTGACAAGAAATGCTGCCTTCAGGACCTCTTTCATGACCATTATAAATAGAAAGCCGTAGCACTGCAAAACTAAAATCAGTGCTGACAGTCCAGGTCTTGCCTTCTTTAAAAAAGTTGCCAAAATATGCAAAAATTGAAGCATTCAGAGAGATAACACAATGCACCTCATCTGTAATTTACAAATTGTCATTGCTGACTTCACTTGAACACTCTACACTTGCTTTAAAAATGTGTCCCTTGCCAAGAGCTTTAGATAAATCATCTAATTTCCTAATGAGCCAGTAACAAAGTGAGTGCCACTGCTAGAGCAGAAAAAAGTATGTTTCTCTTGTATAAAAAATGGAGGACTGTTGAGTCCAGAACTTAAATGTAAAGGTGCAAGCAGGGGCTGATGCATTTGTCCTACATCACATTTCTGTATGAACTCCTCTTTCAAAGCATAGTTGTATTTCTGAGCATGGTAGATATGCAAAAGCATACAAAAAGGTGGCTACATCAGCTCTGGCTTACACCACTAGAAAATTTCATCCCTTCTTTCACTAGGAAAAACGTAATACTCAGGTAATAAGCAAAGTCCAAAAAATGTCAATTTAAACACTCCTTTGAATTTCTTATGCCAACTGGGTCTTATGCCAACATGCTCCCCCCACTCTCCTTTGTACACCTCACTCCCTCTCCCAGTTACATTTTCTGGTCCCATGTACCTTTTAACCAGAAGGAAGGATGTTTAACTTCTTCTGTACAAAGAGCTCTCAGCAACCTTCTGAAAGCAGATATCTTTAACAAACAACCTCAAATTAAATTGCACAAGAGTTCCTCTTCAAAAGCAAGCGTGCAAACAAAAATCCATAAAAGTCCCTGAACAAGCCCCATCTTGAGAGAGAACTTGAGAGAGAACCCAGCACTGGGTTGAGGGTGTGATTAAGCAGTGATAACCCCAGGAACTAGAATCACCCCAAGGGATTAAGAGATCTTTAAACATAATTCCCTCTGCAACCAAAATTTGAACTCAGTTCCGTGGAAGTGAAATTCTAGCCTATTCATCCCGGTAACCTCATGTTAAGGCACCGTGTGAAGTGCCTGGCTTTTCAGGCTGTGACTTTCTAGGTCTGCTAATGGAGAGCTGCAACAGAGCCGGTGCCTGTGAAGAGGAGCTGGGAGGTCTCTGAAGGAGGCAATTAGCACCAGGCTGATGCCTGTTGATACCTGCACGGTGTGTGAAGGTGAAAATGCAGGTGATGTGAATAGAGCAGGAGCCCACGCACAGAAGGAGCGGCTGTGGGCTAATGAGGCACAGGCAGCTAATGGAAATACCCTCTGCAGTGCCATGCAGCAAGAATACGCCCCCGGAGCACCCACCCCGCTGACAGAGGTTTTGGGTCCCTAGGAGGATCCATTCCCAGGATACGTATAGATAGAGGATGTGTGTTTGATCACACAACAGGAATGTATCTGGCCATACACAGGCATTTGTAGAGCCCCCTGAGTGGGGAGGAGGATGGCAGAATCTCATCACTAGGGTATTTAAATGCACACATGGCTCACACGTGCTTTCCTCATGGTCTCTGTGTGTGCCTTACCCGGTCTTATGATAGGTTGCGTCGATCAGTTTGGGAAGGGGCTTGGGATCCTCAACATCCAAGGAAGGAATGAAGAAAATCTCTAACAGGTCTGGAATTTCAGAAAACAGTTAGATTCACATAAAGTACAGCCCAGAAAGCATATAATGAAACACTGAATATGGTGCTTTTCTTCCATTATTTCTGAAAAGGACAATTGATGTCTTTTCCTATGCTGTGGAAAACTCTGAGACAAATCTATCCTTCAGGTCACAGGAAGTGGTGACATATAGGCAAAAATAAAATCAGCTTTCCATTCAGTTCACATCTGTGTGGTTCCCACTGCTAGAGCCAAGATTATTTTTTTCCTATAATTTTCATCACGCATACAGAAAATGAGAACTATGTAGCACACTCCTTCTAAGCCAGAGTGGTAGACACCCTGACTCCTCTTCCCTGCCAACAACCTTTTGGGATCACACCATCCCTGACCATGCAAAAGCACAGATTTACTGACAGTGTACACAACTTCACAATTAAAAAGTACAAGATGGTAAAAGAACTTTCTTCTCTCCCCATCCCCACCTTTTAGTAGCACTGGATCTATATAAACTTATATCATTTACTTCGCCAATAGATGAGATTTTTCATCTGGGAATACTACTTCATTTAAAATAAGGAATTGAAAACCCTTCACAAAAGACAGGTAAAAAACCTAGCATGAACACATAATTCCCAAATAGACTTTAAAAAAAAAAAAAAGCAAGAGGCAGAGACTGACTAAGGGACCTCTGAGAGTTTTTCCATTTCTGCCTGCTACGGGCTTTCTGGGAGGGAAACAGTTGCTGTCTCCCAAAAGTGATGGAAAACCTTGGCTCTGCCCTGGCTTGAAACTGGGAGAAACTGGATGAGTGAAATAACTTACAAGAAGTACTGATATCTCCCTGCTTAATTCAAGTAAGATGCTGGCCCACAGGACCCCTCTGCTGCTCCTCAAAAGCCAGGGCCATGCAGGGACCTAAGTGAAGGGAGCAGAGTGGGGGGCAGTGCTTGACTCCCTCCAGGGGTCCCACAGTGACCAAACCAGCTACTGGGGAGAAGCAACACCTCACATTATCCCCTTCATTCCTCTTGCAAGGAGAACAGCAGGCAAGCAAGCAGCCTGTCCCCTGGGAGAGAGGGGAGCTCCCTTACTCAGCACGGCAGGAGTCAGGGCTACCCCATGCACTGTGAGAAGACGGGGGGAGATGTGTCTTGGAAATAAAATGCTTCTCTTAATCATTTCAGTGTAACAATGAAGCTTTCCACTCAGGTATAGCATACAAAACCTCTCAAATGCTCTCAAAATTTCTCCCTTAGATTTGTTGCTACAGAACAGCACCATAAACTACAGGTATACCCACAGGTTTTCTCTTGGTTCTGGGAGCCCTCACCTCAGTGCCTCCTCACTGAAATTTCACAAACCCCCTGCACACTCAGAAAATAATTTTTTTTGTTTTTTCCTAATGCTATAATGAAGACAGGATTTAACACAAGGGCAACTAACTGCAAATATCAAGCTTCAAAAGGTAACAGCTTATAAGAGCTCTGACAAATTTCCATAGATTTTTTTTTTTTTACTGCTGTTTCAACCCACTGCATGGTCCTTATGCATCTGCATAGGTAGTCCTGGCGTGGATTTCATGACGTGACACAAGATCCCCAAGACAAACATGAGGCACCTCAGGCTGACAACATAAAGGGGAATATAAAAGAAGATTACAAGGTCACTTCCAAGCCAACAAACATTTTTCTTCTGTCTGTCAAAATACACTGACTAAATAGTCACATCTTGTTAAAACTACCTTGATACAAACATCTGTTACAAAATTTTCTGTTCATATCATATAAACTTCTGTTAAAGTTCAGCAAAAAATCCATGTGAATTCATTCTATGCCCTGGAAGTTAGGGGAAGGGGACATTCATTTTTTCGTACCAGTAGTTTGTATGAATTCAGAAAAAAAACCTGCATTTCAGTGAATATACAAGTTCTTTGTATGATCTGGGGGAGAGGAGGTTGGCGATGACACTGAAATTGCCTAATTTCACTGATTCAATCCATCTTCTGCCAGTCAACCAGAGCTTTCAGCCTAGACAAAGACTAAAATAAAGCATACCAAATAAAAGCCATGGACATATAATTGTCATTTCCCAAAAGCTTCTTTCAGTCCCAGCTTCTCAAAAAACTACCCAAGCATTAAAGCTGCTGCCTCTCAGGAAAACTAATTATAACCCAAAAAATAAAAAGGTGGGGGGGGGGAGAAGAATGCAACCCGCATGTCTAACTGAATATATAAAGGATAATTGTGTCGTTAAAACTAACAACATTTGAGATGGCGAGAGAATCACAGGGCAAGAATAGATGTGTTGGACACCATCAGGCTCCCATCATATTACTCACATAAAAATGCAGCCATCACCAGAAGAATGTAATCCTTGTGTGCTTCCACAGATACGGCTCAAATGTGCATGCTGGTATTTCGGAGCTCTTGCAGCACTGCAAGTGTCAGCAATTCATTGTTTACTATCTGGACTGAATTGACTCTTTGAGCTCCTTAATGATACACAGGCGGCCAATGCTTCATCATCTACCACGGCACACTGATTACCATCCGAGTAAGTATAAGCTTTCACATAGTTGTAAAGCTGGATCCTCCTCACATCATCCAAGGAACTGCTCACAAAGACTCTACTTAACAAGTGCAACTCCATCTTTGTGGCACAGCAAGACAATCATCCTTTTAAGAAGGACTAAGTCCTGGAATCAAGGAAACCCAGTGGGTGCTGTGAGGAACGCAGACGGCAGAGGGTAGGTATGCTTTCTGACCATAATTTATAATGAAAAAGAGTTGCTATCTCTATCAGTACAATTGCATAGCCCCAAAGAAATCAGGAGAGTGTGTTTTCTGAGTCACTTCAGTCATTCCCTAGATTAACCTTGCCTTGATTGATAAAGCAAATTCTTCTGTCAGCAGCTGAGCTAACGAAACTCAGTTTCCTATGGATTTCTGTTACATACCCCCACACTACTGCTGAAACCAACCTACTACCACCCTGTTACACCTTTGGGTTTACTCTGCACCCCTCAGTGACACAATATTCTCAGGTTTTCTGATGTTTGCTCATCCTTCAAAGTTAGTCATGTCCCTGAAAAACTTCTAGGTATCCCCCCCTTGTTGCCATCACCTATTCATCACGTATTTCTCTTTCCTATCTGACACCCTGCAGTTCCCTTCCAATCCCTTGCAGGTCTCCAGTGATATCTTTGGCTCCCACAAAACTTTTACTTTTCAATTGCTTTGAGGCAATCAAGAAACAGCCTATGCTGTAGCTGGTTTAAAACCTTTCACATGACAAGGGGGCAGACAGGTGTTGTACATTTGGGCACAGAAAGGACAATGGCTGAACGATCACAGCTTTACCTTGAGGGTACATTAATCAAGTCTTTGGAAAATTTCCACCAGAATTCATGAAATTCATAAAAATGATAATGTCTTTAAGAGGCTTTCCTTTCTTCCCAGATTGGCTGAAATTTGCTGACAATTTGAAAAGTTACAAGGAGGAGTGGTGGGGTCCAACAAATGGACAGACAGCCATGGCAACTGTATAAGTCTCGTTTCTTTATAAAGTCACACTAAAAATAGAAGAAAAATACAGTGGCTGACAGATTTAATTAACATAAACATACAAGGTTTTTAGTCCGTTAACATTCTTACTGGTCTAACTATTGCAGAAGATGTTTGGTAGCCATTTCTGATAGAAAATAACTCAGCTGTGCAACATGTTCTCTGCAGAGTCCCTCAGACTCTGAATTCTGAGGCAAAAGACACCCTTTCAAGAGTTCCCTCTAACAGACACACAGTAATCTCTTAAACTTGTCTTGTGGATTTTTACTTTCCCTCTGTTTATTCGTATTTTTAGAAGGGCTGCAGACTGAATAAGGATATTAAGATTCACATTTGAAACAATGTGTTATGTAGTAAGGGTATAAATCAAAGCCATGATGTCGGTGGAAGGACACCCATTAAATTCAATCAGTTTGGAGTGGCAGTTAATAGAGAGTAGAAACTCTTGATGAGAAAGTATCAGAGCATCTCATGTGACTGAGGTCCCCTGGGCAGCTGAGTTGGGCCACCCTTTGTGTTCTGGGTCCAGGCATAGTAAATCCACGCAGCACAATGCAGTGATTTGCAGAAATGCTAACCTGAACAAGCCCTCCAGGAATATAACTCTTAGGGCTGTTTCTAGAATTAGTGCAGATTATGATTCCTCTTCTTTCAAGGAATACAGTCTAAAAAGTGTGTATGCCCTGATAACATCAAAAAATTAATAAAAATACTCCTTTGCTCAATCTCTGCTTTTGGGATTAAAGTTCCTGAGTTCATCGATTCAGCCTAACCTGTAGCTATCCTATCTCAGATAATCTTTTTCTATGACATTAACTTCTCTGGGCAGAAGATCAAGCACTTCAAAATGATTTATAGCGATTTTAGTTTCTGCTATCCTTGCATATTGCTGCAATTATCTGTGCAGTCTCTCAGCTGCCCTGCTGCCATCTCAGAGCTAAAATGTTTAATAATGGTTCAATCAAAACCTGCTCTATTTGTGCCTGACATGTCAGTATCCCATAGAATGAGCATCTCTGATATTTGGATAGAATTCATTTCATACCCCTACCCAAATAAGACTTATCAAAGTTATTTCAAGGTGAATTTTAGATTGGACTTGTAGTGGTCAAGCTTACAAATAAGTATCTTCTACCTTCCTCTGTCATTCTCCAGGTTGCAAATAGGGAGGATAACTATTCAGGGAAACATGGAGATGGCAGTCAAGTTTGTGTAGTAGCAGCTGAAATTTTTCTGGTGGTTCAGAAGCAACATAAATCTACTTAGCAGGCACTCAGATACTGGAAAGGGAAAACAAGAGGTGTAAGTGGGCAAGAGGGGAGCCTGCTGCCCTCAGAGGCGTGCCATCCCAAAAGCTCCCCAACAAAGCTCCATAACTATTCAGCAGCCAGAAAATGCTAAAGCTGACTGAAACACTGAAGGAGAAGAAGTAGGGGGAGGGAGGCCTTGGCGCTGTATGTAAGTGGACATTAGATGAACATTTCACCAGAAACCTCACCATATTTCTCCTTGGTGAACGTGCAGACCAGCTCTACAGGAAATGCTGTAAGATGAGGTAGCCTCTAACTTTAAATGACTTTTACATCAAAATCCCAGGTAATGTTGCAGCACTATAAAGCCTCTTTTAGAGCCCTCACTGAAGCAGAAATTTTCACCTCACAAGAAAGCCAAGAGCAGTAGTTCCTGAAAAAACAGGTCAAAAACAGTTTCCTTGCAAATAACACTAATGTCAGAAAGTCTCCTGGACCTCAAAGAAAAACCAATGGGCCAAGAACCTGGTCACTGGGCTGCACTGGTCCAAGGGATGCTGCTCAGGATATGAATCATGGAAGCAGGACAGTCACATCCTGTTATGACCACACTGTTTATTTTCCTCCTCTTTCAGCCCTGGACCTCCCTGCTGTGCCTGCCACCAACTGCCAGCTGCAGAGGTTGTAAGGAGCATGACTGTCACCAGGAACTGAACTACAACCACAGCAGCTCCTAAAGCAGCCATCAACTGGCAGCCAAGTTCAGAGAAGAGCCAGAAACCTATACATCCGAAACTTTTCCTGATACTGTTTTTTTCTGTCAATGGGAGTACAAAGCATGGGAAGGTACTATTCTGATTCAGTTATCTCTCCACAACCACTTGCCTTTCCTAGAAGTAAATCATTGGCCAAATCCAGCAGCTGAGGGAAAGCAGGATCCCTGCCTGGTACACACCAGCCTCAAGGGAGTTTTGGTATGCAAAATCAGTTAATAGAGAAAACCAACTCTGCCTCCATATCAGGCTTTAAGACTAGAAGATAGATTCTGGAGGAACCAGCATATTCGTTTTACACTCAGGAAATTTGCCCGTGATTTTTTGGTCAAAGACAGAAGGGTAGTGACAAGCACAGTATTTAAACTGCATGACACAAGGGTAGAACTGTAGCCACCCTGGTGCTGTTCACCTCATGCCCCACAAAGAAAGACTAAGTGAGGAAGCTCTGGCTAATTAAGAGCAGTAGGAACTTCACCACTGCCTTCCATGGCAGGAGAGCCTCATTGCACAGTTGCACTGACACCTTCCCAGCCACTGCAGTTTTATAGGATGCCAGCAGACCTAACAAGGGTGATACTATTTTTCCAATGAGTGCCCTTATTAACAGTGACACCATGCCTTGCCCAGACAACACACAACTGTGCAAAGGTCACCTTGAAAGGAATTGTACTGAAGATTCCAGTCCTCTCTTAGCTAAAAGATGCAATTAAAAATATATTACTTAAAGTAACTCCCAAGGTCATGTCCTCATTGCTGCAGGATGTTGGGAAGGCAGGTATTTAAGGGACTCCTCCTTCTTCGTTTGTTGAGCTCATCATAAGAAATGCTATTAATGCTTTAAAAGGTTTCCTTTGTGAAATTAGCCATTTGGAGCAGAAAGGCAGTGGGACTTACACAAGCAAGAGTGCTCAAAAGCAAACATTTGGTTAACTGGCACACACAGCAGAGTGCCAAATAAGCCCAGAGCTTCTGTAAGGAAATAATTGTACTAGATACCTCCTCTGAAACACATTAAGATTTGGTCTTTCTGCCATGAGTGAAATTTCCCCTGACCTCAGCAAGGCTGGAGCCAGAGGGTACACATCTTGCAAAGTCCTTCTGCTCCCCTCATTCCTTGGAACAGGATCAGTCCAGGTGTTCAGAGATGTCCTATGACACCTATGGCTTCCCATGGGACCTGGGAAGCCAGCAGGTAGGGAAGTAGCATAACAAAATACTACATTTGTATCAAGCCAGAATCACCTTTCCTCCCACAAGGACAATTTCACAGGTATTCTATAAAGTGTCTCTTGTATTTTTGTCACTCTTGCTGTTAAAGCATCACTCTGACGTTTTCTATTCTAGAGGATGCCACCATCTCTTGCCCAGAATTCTCCTTCAGGAGGTATAGCAGATATGCCAGTCCTCTGGGAACACTCTGTCCTTCATGGGGTTAGACCATAACACAAGCTGGAACAGTGGTGAAATGAAGAAAAGTGTTGTTTCTTCTGTGCATTCCAGAGAATGCTCTTAACCACAAGTTGGGGTTGAGAACCACTTTCTAAAATCAAAGAGCTACCTATGCCAGAAACAGCACCTTCACCCACAGTGCTTTCTCAGGCCAGTTAAGGTTTGTAACTCTGAGAACAGCAAAAGCTTTTTAGCCCTGTTAGTATCCCCCCCAAAAAGCCCCAGCGACTTTTGTCAGGTCATCTTGAAGTCACTGGAAAGATTGGCCCGGGATGAAGTGAGACACTTCCATTCTGCAGACACTGAGCACTGGTCCAGCCGTTCCCAAATTCAGGGTCATGACCCATTTGGGAATTAGGAGAGTATTTACAACTCTAGTTCAGTTTCATCCAATATCTATGCTAGTGCTACAGATCCAGAGTCATTCACACTCACTTCTGCTTCTCATCCCACTGGAAGGAGTGTTCCCTCGTTTTAGTCTTCTTGCCAGCTTTTAAGCAAGGTGAAGAAAGAGGCATAGTAATATCGCATTTCCAGCACCTAGTTCTCAAAATTGGAGTTACTATGAAAAAATTCCCCAGTTAGTCTAGATTCACATCAGTATTGCCTTTATTTTAGCAAGTGCTTCACCTAAGAGAAGATAATTAGTATAAGAAAATTTGGCTCCCTTGGTACTGTTAATATAGCTGAAAAATTTGGCTGGTTAAAAATAATACCTCTGTCAGTGGCTTTATAGGTAAAACAACTTCTCTCAAATTACAAGGAACATGCATGTTATTAGAAACAAATAAATGCAATTTCCCTGTCAAGGAGCTATAGAACTCCTCTCTGAAGCAACTGTCTGGGGCCATATGACAGCAATCTACTCATGTACCAGCAATATGCTCCAGTAGGAAGCAGATAAAACAAACATTAGATAAAGGATCAGCACCTCCCTGCAGGAACTTACAGATTCAACCAGAAATTCTTAATGTACTGGGCCTGTTAGGAAAATACTTTTTTAAAAAAACAAATCCTGGTAACAGCTCAATGCTATATGATCCCAAAGCCTGTAGAGCTGCCCTTCACTCTCTGCCTTGGTAAAATCTCATTACCCAACCTGCACAGTATAAATTGGTGGTATAGAGAAATGAGGAAATGGAAGAAAAAAAAAAAAACAACCCAGAAAAAAATGGTAGGAGAAGAATATTTATGCCAGCTGGCTCTGTCATTCCCTAGGATTAAGGGAGTCACAGCACTCCAGGAACAGCATCAACAAGTCCCCAGATCCTTCTATATTTTGCTTCCAAAAGTTGTCATTTACTTTAACAAACACAGCTCCAAAATGTTTAAATAAAATACTCCCTAAAACTATTCACTTTTCTATGTCAGCACAATAGCTGTGCCACATTTAGTGTTTTTGCACGAGAACCTACCTGGAAGACAGGCAAGTTTGATTTGCATCTGTTTCATGGATGCCTGAAACCACTAGGATGCTTCCATGTGACCCTGCTAAATGGCATTTTACTGTGCTCCTTGGAGGGGAAGTGATAAGGAAGTCTTGGTACAGCACAGAACTTTGTGTTTATGAAGGGATTTGTCCATGAAATTCAGACAGACATATGGAGATCCTGCTGATACTACAGCTAAGAGGCATCATTCTTCACTTTCTTCTCTAATTTGAAATAATTCACAGCAATTTATACATCCTAGACGTTTTCCACTGTGTTTGTCATTTTAAATAATTTCAAATATGTGAATAGCTAACATAGATTCAGAAAAAGGGCAGAATGCTACAGTGAAAGAAATGCTCATGCTACTCAAACAGGCAAGAACCATCCTCACCAATACTACTGGTGACTGACACAAATTTGGTGCCTCATCTGCTACAAACACAGATTTAAAATAAGTTTAGGAGGAGTGCATGGAGCTCAACATGTGCCCCAGCACAAGGTTCAGGCACAATTCTAATGTCCTTTTATGTTTTAAAACTCGCTCATAACAGGACAAGACAAGGAGAGCTGTGGCCTCTTTGTAGGAGATGATGGAGGACAAGCCATTCTGGAATTACCCTGGAGACAGACTGCTGCCAAGGCAGGCAAGAGCCTGATGGTACTAACTAGTCCAAAAAGGAAAATATAGAAGATATAAATCAAAGATCAGTGACAGCTTTGGAAATCAGCTAGTACATTACTTCCTGCCAGCTCAAAAACCTGCATCTCCTCAAGCCCAGAGGAACTGTCAAAGTCATTATTGAATAACTAAGGGGAACAAAATATTGACTTCAAATCCTTTGTGCTCATAAATTGTAGGTTTCATTTTCCAAGCTGCAAGTTTCCTCGCCTATGCATATGCAATATCTCAGGAAGTCTTTCCCCAAGATTTTTTCCTATCAGTGTAAAAACAAACTATCCCTGTTATATAAGCTTTCTTTGGCAAAACTCAATTATTTTCCTTTACAATTGTGTCCATCCTTCAAAAAAATAATCAACAAAAACAATTATCTTTCCATTCATTTTGTTTCATTCTGGTCTTCATACTCATTTCTGACACAAACACTAAAAATGAACAGATGATAGTAAAGTACTTAAAATCCAGGATTACATAAACACTGATGCAAATCTTGGGCCCAAAGGCTGAAGTTTTGCTCCAGCAAGAACCTCGTGGGCTTTTATTGCTGGTTTGAACCACAGCCTGCTGCATGAAGGTTATAACATTGGTAGTGGAGACTTGGACTAAATTTATCTATAAGGAAGCACAGATGTAATCTTAGCAATGCAAACAGGTCTTCTTGTACTGACAGTAAATTTAATCCATTATACTGATTTCATTTCCCTTGGAGGTGCAGATAACCATCTGGTATAAATCAGATGGATTCCTTTGACTTCACCAGGATTATAATGCTCAAAGCCAGTTACAGATCTCACCCAGCGGCTAAGGAATATTTGCCCATTTTCATTTAAAGCTGGCAAATGCTGATAGCATTAAGTTTCCAACCAAAGGCAGAGGCGAGCTGAACAAAAATTATTTTTTCTAAACAAGGCAAAAAGGAAAACCCAACATTATTTCAGGTCAGCCTGAAACATTTAATTTAAATTAAATGAAAAGGCTTAGACTTACAAATGCAAAACAAAAGTTAAAAACTTTTCTTCAAAAAACACCCCAGCAAATGGATGTAGGGCAGGGGGCACAAATCTCCGTGCTTCATGGTAGTACGTCAAAATAGAAAGGCAAAGTTTTCCTTCAAAAACACTGAAATTATTTGACTTAGGAGCAACAAAGAAAGCTTTTTTTTTTTTAAGAACAACAGGGCAAGTTCTATTCCATATGATGTGTAATTCTTCAAAGTCTCACTTTATTCAGGCTCAATATGACCTGGCCAGGAGGGCAGAAACCCATCCTTTCAAGCAGTAGCTAGTTTGTCTTTCTGTGGCAACAGCAACAGCAGCAGCAGCATGGGAACCTCACAACCTCGTTCATCTTCTCTGTTCTTCTTTCAGAGTCTGTCCTATGCCTTCAATACCTTTCTAGTGTGAATGGTCTGGTACAACCTAACGTTAGTAACTCTAGGAATTCAGAGAGACCTGGTTCCTACTGCTGAGCTGTGCTTGACACAAGAGATAGGCCAGTTCATGTCTAACTGTGCAAGGGCACGTGTGCTTAGCTGTTGCACCTTCTACATCACCACCTGCTTCACCAGGTACTGCACACAGTGCTCAGAATGCAACCACTGGATGCAACTCTTGGCACAGTGGTGTACATCTGGCACTGGGAGTGTGGCTCAGGCTCCAGACCTGGACGTGCATGACCAAAGCATAGGAGATCCAGCACCAAAAAACAGCCCTTTCTAGTTTAGTAGCATCAGGAATGGACCATTATGTCTGTTGTGGGCTAAAGGCTATCCCAAACCATTAGCTGAGAGGGACCTGAATGCCTGGCTTTCTGATCTGTTTCTGGTGCCTGACATCCAGAGATAAGGTGCTGCTCCTGAGCAAGGCAGCCTTTGAAAAACTCATGTGTTGAAATCACAGCCATTTGTGGTCCAGCCTACCTGTGCTGTGTTGTGCTGTGCTCTCAGCTTCTGCTGTCTGCTCTCCCCTGTGCCACAGCCAACATGGCTCCTTTTCCCTTCCTGCCTCCCCATGCACCTCCTCAGGACACAGCCTGAAGCTTCTTCGAAAAGAGCTCCTGCGTGGTCCCCAGTCCTCCCCTTCCCTGCTCCTTCCCTCCACCAAAGTTCAAAGGATAGGATGCCCCTACACACTGTGGTTAATAGAGTTTGTTAATATAAACAAAGGCAACAACTGCAGTTGTTCAAAATGGGGCAAAATTTGGATAAAACAATCTCTCACCTTGCAGAGACTGCTGTGGATTCTCTTGAAATGTTCTGAGCTCTTGACTCCAAGCAGAAGCACATCCAGCGCCCAAATGACTAGTGGCTACTCCGTGGCAGTGCTTGACAAAAGTTTAACTTCTACCAAAATAACATTTCTTTTAATACATGCTACATAGTCTGATGGCAATCAGAATGAGAATACTCATACCAGGGACTGTGCAGTCCCTGGATGTGTGTGGCCCTTGAAACCAACTGAATTCAGTGGACCAAAAAAACCCAACTGCAGCAATAACAGCTTGGCACTGCCTATTTCTTTTTAAAAGCAGAGTTTATTACCTCCTCACAGCTGGTGCCTGGGTGGCATCAGCCATCTGGAATTTGAGTTTCTCTCTAGGAACTTTGTTTTACCAGTTACATTTTCATTTGCTATTCAGAGTTAGAAAGCAAGTGAAAATCGAGAGCAAGTCTGCTCCAGGATCCTCTGAACTACACTTCCTATTTGACTGCTGGCCTCTACTCTCTAATTTTGTTGCCAGGTGTTTATCTTCATAATAGATGGTTTTGGAGTTACGTTTCCAGAGCTGTTTTCTGACAAAGAATTTTAATTTGAGGTGACTTGTGCAGAGTCCCGGCAGGACTGATTCTGAGAAGTGCTTAGTACGGGTCTAGACAGCTCTCCTGGAAGAACAAGACTATCATTTTTAATATGTGAGGCAAGAAAAGACAAAGGCACCAGCCATTTGGCCCTAGGAGACTGTGATTTTCAGTAGAAAACAAGTAAAATTATGCATCAACTTTGAGACATAAAAGTAACATCTATTTATTCATTAAATACATTTCATGTTAAAATAAATGGGAATAATTTGATTCAAGAATAGGTTTGTGTCAGCTGGACAGTTAGGAGAGACCCTAAAGGTCCCTTTCTTTTTTACGCTTGTGTAGCTATTCTTTTGTTTAACCTACAAACTTCAGACAATGGCTCAGCTGTGGCCCAATCCTTTTCTTTAATTATTTTCCAATATAAAGAGGAATTTCAAATCCTAAATGTGGGGACTGGAAGGGAAAGGAAAACTGAGAGAGGAATAAAACAAAAAACCCAGATGTGTTGTTACCTATCAAACCTTTCAGACAGATAAACTAACTTCAAAAGCAAAGTTCAAGGTCTGTCCTGGCCTTATAAGATATGCCTGGACTGGGAGCATTAGTTTTATTACCCAGCTTTCAGACACAGGTGACTCTTCCAGCAGAGTGTAAACGCTACCCAGCAAACATCTGCTCACCTGGGGAATAACACCCACTGATCTCTGTGTGCATCATGCACTGCACAGCTGCAGAGTAGGTCCTTTTCCAAAAGGTTGGAGCATTGAAACTCACTGTCTAGTTCTCCTATCTTCACTTCAAATCTCTTGTCTATAGTATTTCTGGTCTTTTTTTACCATAGTTCTACACTTTGCTTCTCCTGTGAAGACTGCCTTGTAAGTGCTCTTACCATTCGTTTATGCAAAGGGAGACAAATGTCATTTCATTGCAGTTGCATAATCTCATCTGTATTCATAGTTCTGTGAATTTTGATGCAAGTCTTTCCCTATTCCTTTCCTTTTCCCAATACAAAGATCCTGTAAGGAAGAGTCCCAAGGAAAATCTGAACATTTGTTCTAGTGACTCACGATTATTATGTCCCAGCCAGACTTTGCTTATATAAGGCTGAGTCACATATTAGATGAACCTTTGCAAATAAAGAAAAAAATAAGGGTTGGATTGGTTTTTCTTTCCAACATTTAGGTCTCAATTGTCTGCCACAGCAACATGGATTACGGCTTCACCAGAATTTTTATTTAATTCTCTGTGACTACCTTATTATTATACCTTATCGTATTTTTCGTATTTCTTTCTTACAGCAGCATCCTCATGCCATTGAACTGACTTGAGTCTTGGGTTGCCAGGCAATACATTTTCAGGTGAAATTGGTTCTCTTGAAACCTCTTCTTCCATTTCACATACTCTGGGTGTTTCATATTTATTTTCCAAAGCCCCAACAGCACACATGAGAGCAAGATGTATTTCTCTGCCTGCACATACAAATGCAGGTTTTTTAGAGGTTATTCCTAGTTTTTACCTCAGAATTGCATTGCCTTATATACTTGCCTCATCCCACTGGCTGCCCAGCCTACCTGCTTTGAGGAAAGAGAGCTGACCTGTGTGTCTGCTAATTTGCTGTGAACTTAAACAAACCTCCCGGGGGCTGTAATTATTGTAAAATTCCTCCCTGAATCTTTCCTGCTGGTCTATGTGAATCCAACACGTTTCAAACAAAATGCTAGGGCACCTCTCTTTCTGACCAAACCTTAATGTGGTCAATTTACTTTTAGTGGAATTTGTGGAAATTGTCATCTTCACACTACTCTTAATATTTCTTTCATCTATTAAGTTCAAAGCACTCACATTTTCACAAGAGAAAAGAAAATTATGGGCCACATCATAGATTCCTAAGCTTCACTGGCAAATCTTGAGTATGATGTTGGTGGGTACTATCCAGATGGCAACAAACTAAAACAGATTTACCAGATTTTTCCAAGAACAGGTTTTAGGAACCCACGTGACTTTAACTAGCAGGAAAAGATGATGTAGAAAAATAACCTGCCTTGACCTTTTATAATTATGTTGTAAAAACCAATGCCGTGCTTTTGTCCAAGGAGAAAACAAAATGAATGAAGTTGTGATGGTTAGTGACTGGCAATTAAATCCTGTGTGGTGAAGAGCAGTTTATACCTTGCAGGGATTTGATGCCCGTGTTTGTACATATACTGCTCAGTACACAGAAGTATAACTGTGCAAGATTTTGCACGTACCAGCTGCCAATGAGCTTCATATTTATTTGGAGGGGAAGGCCTCTGAGGTTAGGCACAGAGTTCAAGCCCATATTTAGTTTGAACCTTGCCCTGTGAGTGGCTCCCATACCTCTGAGCTTTCCATCTATCATGTCATATCCATCTTTCTGCAAATGAAAAGCTGTCCCAAAGTGGTTAATCACAGTCACGCCTTCTCTCTGTCAAGAGCCAGTCAGGGATTACACAGACATAACTAATTTAGACAACGAAATCAAATATCTCTGCTGATAGGTGGACACCAAATATTTGGCTCCAAACAAGGGGATGCTTCAGGCAGAAACACAGCGAGGCCACAATTGTGTAAGTATTCACCTCCCCAGCCCCACTTCTCATTTCTGCCCCTCAGCTGCCCTTTTGCTGGTATTGCCCCAAGTATTCCTGCAGCTTCACAGTCCCCAGAGTGAAAGAAGTGATCCAGTGAAAGATAAACTCACAACAAGGTAATAAAGGTAAGTCTCAGCATGGATGGATGGTCTAACCCCTGCCAGTGCACAACCCCACCAACAAGTCCAAGGCCACCAAGGAGGAGGTGTAAGGGCAGGACTCTGTGGGTAGGCACAGAAAGTGGGTAGGATTGTTCCTTGTGATGACAGTTAATGCCAGGACAAATTGTTGGAGACCTGTGGCCACAGCTAAAAAAGGGAGGCAAAGCCCCCAGCAGGGGGTGAGTCAGGAGAACACCAGCCAGGTGGCACATCAAGATGAATTCTCAAAGGTTCAAACGTGTACGGGTTTTTTCCATTTAAGACTCACATGAACAACTGTGACCGTTTTTCCTACTGTTCATGCTGTAAATAAATACTTCTGCTTATGTTTTACTTTAGTCTTACTAAAATGACAGCAATTTCACCACAGATAGCAGACATTTCTTGTCCAAAAATGATAGAGAAGTGTAGTGGACCTGAAAACTCTAGATTTGAAAGCTCACCTTCAGAAGTGCCCCAGCCTTGCAGGGTGTTTTCCAGCGTATCCAAAGGGTACAAGAGTGTGCTCCAAATGAATTGCAGGAGATGGCCTGAGAGATAGCATTGTGGATCAGAAGAAGAAATGTGTGTGGTGCCTGTCAGGACCCTGAGCATCCCAGAGAATTTGACTTGCCACCGAAGTCTTACACAGAGGCAACCCGCAGCAGGAGGGATTTCTGCCTCTTAGCATCCACACACTGAGTTGCACTGAAAGCAGAAAGAAAATACCAAATGTTGATTTTGAAAACAAAATTTGATCTGCCCACATCCAATTTTGCACTTCCTTTCCTATTGACACAGAAGAGGGTCAATATTGCTATTCTCTGGCTCCTATGGGCTTGCTACAAATTCATATTTACATGAAGCTCAGCACTACCTAGGCTTTTTGACAGTAAGATAGAAGAGCAAAAATGCACTCAGCAGTGTTAAAAATGAGTGGGAAACCCCTCCTCAAACCTCTAATTCTTGTGGACAATTGTTTCAAGGTACTTGCCTCACTTAAGTAGTCTGTAAATATGACTTCCAAGAAAAAATTGCTGTATTTCAGCCCTACACCACAGCTCAACTGTTGAAACCAACTTTTGAAAAGATCCCTGTGAATACAATTTTGTCAAGTAGAGTTGGCGCTGCAAGCCAGGATCAGCTGAAGAAATGTGGATTACATCTGCCTCATTGAATCCTGTTATTATCATTATTACTTCACAGCTCATTTTTTCTTCCCAGTGTGAGGCTCTCCAAGTGCAGGAATTCGCTGAGCCGCTGGTAACTTGCCACGTACACTAACAAAGCTGGCATTTATCATGGCTTGTCAGAGCAACAGTGCAGCCCTGTGTTCCTGATCCCTGCTCCTGCGTGAAAGCCCTGGGCCCTGCGGGCAGGCATGACGAATCCACACACTCAGTACTGCACAGTGCCACACTGCTCATTTCCCACTTGCCCAGAACCCATTACCTGCACTTTGCCTCATTTCTCTTGCCCACCTGCTTTGGTGAGATGCGCTTGCTTAAAACAATTCTTTCCACCTCAAAGGCTGATGGTTTGCCCTCCCCTCCTCCTGCTCATTTTCCACCAGCATACCTCTGTCTCCCTGGTTGGGCTTTTCTACACGGTTCCACACCCTGCAGTGGCAAATGTCAATGCTGTGAGTGGGCCCACTGGTGATTGTCAGGGCTGGCACCAAAAGTAATGGTAATACTGTAAAAAAATATTTGACAAACATCAGAAAGATCATGTCCTACAGCAGCCATTCCCCACAGCTACCAGCTTTGGTGCAGGTTTGTGTAAAAAGGAAATCATGGAGCCCCTGTCAGCTCTGCCTCCTGGCTCAGCGGGCAAACCCTGTGTGATGTTAGTGTATATATGAGCACTCCAGCTTCTCAAAAGCTTCACCAGCAGATCCTTCAGTTCATTCTTCCATTTATGAAGCATGTTCTTTAAAGGTTATAATATCACGGGCTCTTGGTGTTTGCAGCACATTTAACTCCACAGAGGTGTTCCTTGGTTTGACTGTGTCTGCCCATTACAGAGTTTGCTAATTCTTTTATTTTCTCCTGGCTGGATTAAGGAGCTCATGGCTCACATTCATATTTCTAGTGCTTTGTATTACCATACTTTGGAAGGAACTATACAGCCCCTAAAAAGTTAGAGAGACCTAAACTAGTCATGAAAGAGATTACATGATGTTGCCTGCTTAAAAGCTCCTTCAGTCATCCCTGAGAACAAGGCAACTTGTCCCACTAACTTGTAACATGCTGAACTTCCTTTGTTAGGCTCCAATACAGGGCAACAAATACTCAAAACTGCCATGTCCTGTGCCTATGCCTCATTCTTCTGTTGAGATGAAGAGTGAAGTGTGGGGAAAGAAAGTAATTACTGGTATAGCCAATTCTATATGAGGACTAAGATTTACTAATTTACCACAAAAGTAAAACCTGACTCCAGAGAGTGACTATTCTCAATTTTTCATTTGTGTATGTTAAATGAGGAATTGAAAAAACAGATGGGGGAGAGAACAGGGTCTTTTTCCTTCATTTTGCCCCTCTCTGCAGCATAATAGTTGAAGGTGCTTAAAGACATTCTCATCCCCTTCAACTCTTTCTTTCCCACAGCTGCAATGGGCTGTGGTATTAGTGTGGAAGTGGAGAGATCTGCCCACATAGCACAGGAACAGATATCTTGTTTCTGTTGCCAACTCTGGGGACTACTTCCCCTTGTTCTGTTTATTTTTTAGTTTTACCTCAAAAATCTTGGATGCACAAAATACACAGGACAACTCTTTTCACTTTCATCTACCCCTGTACCAGGTAATATTTCTACTACCCTCTGTATCTTTACCAATGTTTAAGTTTCAAATGGATGTTTTTCATCCTGCTCTCTTTCTTTCAGCTGGGGCATGCTAAAGCTCACACATCCACATAGGGCAGGTTTAGAAGGCACCACCACCCACCCCATCAGCCAGAAGAAGAACATACCTCAGTGTGAGCTTTCCTGTAGCCAGTTCTACATTCTCCTCTGCATGCATCTCCTCTGGGCCATGCAAACTTCACGAAGATTCTCAGCGGGCAGTTGTGGGTGTCCAAAAGTACACTGAAAAGAAAACTAATGGGATTTTCAAATATTCTCAATAGGCCTATTTCCAAAATCAGATTCCTTCCGAAAATTGCACTGTTGTCACTTGCACTACTTGGCTTTTTAAAAAGCTTTGAAGTCTGGAACATAAGCTCACTATAAGGCATGCTGCAATTTTTTCCTCTTCTGCCTGCCCTAAGACTGGGTATCACAGGCTGCTGAAAGAAGTAGTGACATTTCCAGTCCCTTTCCTTGTCCCGCAACTTATCCAATGCTTTAAATTACATGCCATTTGTAAGTTCTAAACCACTCTGCTTACTTCCTTACAACTGACCCAAACCATGCACAGTATTGGGTAGCATCCCACAGCATGGTAAGCACCTTATCCTTGGACTGGCAGTAATGGAACAATTATTGCATGAATAACGTGGCTGTGTGGTGTGGTTTGTGTTAGCATGGGCAGGGCAAAGGCAAGCTTTTGCCTGCAAGTAGCACATTAGCCCAAGAAAGGGCTGAGGTCCTACAGAAATTTTTTTCCATGGCTCCAGACAAGCCTGAGGAAGCACTGCCTCCTGCTCAGGCGAGATTTAGTATTGCTGTTACATTATTGCAATACACTTATTTCAAGGCTAGGGGTGTTTCCCACCAGCTCTGCCTGCTCTAGGGTGCCTGGCAGCACCTTGGAGGCAGCACCAAGCCGGAAGCAACTGCGTGATCCAGAGCCATTCAAGTGCAGCTGCCTGCTCCTGCCCCTGGCCAGGGCATCTGTGGCACCTCCGCCAGCTCTTGTTTTAGAGGTGCTTCTGACAGAAAGGAAGGCTCTACTCTCTCTGTGCCAGGGCAGCCTCCAGGCTCCCCTTATCAGTGGCTGCTGCCACTGGTGAGTGAGTCTGCAGCTCCGAGGCCAGCCACAGGGAAACTGTCTAAATACTGTGAAAACCGGGCCGGTTTTATCCTGATAGGCATAAACAGAGCACCCAACTGCAACACGTACGTTTGGGACTGAAGAGAAGGAGAGGCCTCAGAGTCTGGCTGGATTTACACACAGTGCAACTCAGAGCTGTAGATAGCCCTTGCTGCCACAGCAGATACCACACTTCAGGGTAGATCCAGCTTCCTCACTGGAGCCTAAGGTGTCCAGAACAACAGATTTTGTCATTTTCCTGCAAGAGAGCATCTAAGAAGTATTAATCAAGGCAAATCTCCATCCCATTATCAAGACTACCTCAAAATATATCCTCTTCCAGCAGAAAAAGCATTTATTCTGAGGGCTGAAAGCTGCTTTTAGCCTTCACAGACTGCTATGTTTGTAGGTTTCTCTTTTCCCCATGAACCTAACTTTGCATTTTTCAAGTATTTGTTGGAGAAACCATATGAAGTAAGGTGGCTGACTAGATGCAGCCAGTAATCCATACCTAGCATGCCTGTGATATACAAAAGCTGCTACTAACATTAGCAGGGCCATACATTCTAGGGGAGTTTACCCACACTCTGTGAGCACAAGTAGCATGGTGGTGGGTAAACTGAGGAACTTTAGGAAAGACTACATCCATTTTGACATAATTATGAAACCTTTAACATAGGAGCTATCAGTTCACTTCAGATGCATGTTTCAGAAATGAAGGACCCACCCCTGCCTTAGCCCGTTTTATAACCTGTGACTGAAAAAGAAGGAGTTATAACAGTCCCTTCTGCTGGAAAGGCAAAAGGCTAAATTGGACCTAGTGGGTAGAATTTAACACAATACTCTCAGCTCTGACAGTCCTTTCGTAACACCAAAGTGGGAAAGCAGTATTCTGGGCTCTCTGATGTTCAGCTTTCTCCCTCTGTAAAAAGGGATTAGTAGTACTGAGCTAGCCCACAGACATGTTGAGACAATTTGCCTACCACATTTTGAAGTCTGCATATGAGAGATGCTTTATAAAAGCAGACTATTATTAAAAGCACAGTCCTTTTGGAAAAGCAGTTAAAATAATTAGTTGCATATTCAAGTGTGTTCTCTAATCTTTTTTCCTTTCACTGATGGTCTTCCCTGAATATTTCTTGTGTATTTTAAGAATGACGTGACTGAAAAATAAATAACATCTGTCTGATAAATCATCTTTCAAACGATACAAAAATACCGGGCAGCTGAAGCAGAAGGAGGTCTTCGCCATCTCTGGGATCTTCCCTTTCTTATCAGGTACAAGCCTGGAAGATGATAGAACCATAGAGCACCATAAATCACAGAGATCTGCATGGCATTGTCTCTGGATGCTTATTGCATAGAACATGTATTTTGCTGGGTTTAGTCATCACCTTCACATGAGCAATGATCCATTTTGTTACGAAGAATCTCTATTGGTGGCAAATTAATGTAAGTGCATTCATTAAACCTTTTCCTTTGAATGTGTGACTGTTTTGCTTCCCCCTCCTCAGAATACAAATGCTGCTGTGCATCACTGCAGTGTGAATCAATAGGGTTCTTCTAATTTTACAGGCGCAGCCAGAAAACAAAAAATGGCACCAATTTTTTTTCCCCACAAGTTAAAAATATCTCAAAACAAACTTCTTTGTCACACAGGGATGGATTTTGATCTTAGGAAAAGCATGAAGTAGGAGTATTTTCACAGATGAGAAGGAAGTTATTCTGCACATCCCCTAGCAGAAGTGAGGACTTTAGTCCTGTGAAGACATAAAATATATACGAACCTCCCACAGCATCTGCCTCTTCCCTGCACTGCCCCATTACCAGCCCAGGTCCCACTTGCTCCCACTTGACACTTTTTCAAACAAACAGCTGCTTCTCAGCTACCATCTCTTCACCTCATTTTCCCTGGACACACACATGATCTCAAGTCAAAAGATCTTAACTTGGTGTTAGATAACTACAGACTTCTCCAAAGGAATACTAGAAAACATAAGTGGTGTATTTGCCTCTGCCCCCAAATTAATATTGAAAACATCTTTTATATAACCTCACAGTACAACCAAAAGAAAATCCTCCCAACCAATTTTAAGTTACTCTGTGTCTGACATAGACTTTACTTTTTTAAGCAGAAAGGCAAACCATGACAATGAGCTGGTAACTCATGTTCAAGCATAGCTTTGAATTTCCTGGCTGAACTGCTGCTAGCCTCTGTCAGATATTCAGTACTTATGCAAACAAATAAACAAAACCAAAAAACCCCTCCCCAAAAAACCCAAACCCAAGTCAAGGCCCATGTACTTATACTGAGGATCAGAACGGTTCACTGGTTAAGTTTATAATTAGAAAGTTTTACAAATGTACTTCACTTACTTCAGAGACAAGAGTACCTCTGCCAGAGCTCTTCTGGCCTGTCAATTGCATAAATTCCTGCAATTAGATTTTTTCTTTTTATTAGACATGTTATGAATCCCCTGGAAAAGAGCAGTCCCAGCCCTACTCAATGCATTCATTTGCTGCTTATGTATTATGCCATTAATATTTTGAAATTATTGGATCTCAGATCTTTTTATGAACAAAAGACAAATGTCATCTCCCCATCAACATCAACATGAGACATCAAGCTTTTAAAATACTGTTATTCCCCCATCCTCTGTTTCTTAGAATATCTTAACACTGACTGTATTGATGCATTTAAAATTACCAGGGAAAATAATTTCTTGGCTGTCACTTTGCCAAGTTTCACTGTGAAATGTGTTTTTATATCTCCATTATGAAACTCTGGAAGTTGGGACGAAAAAAACAAACCTAAATTGGGAGGGATAATGAGCTGAAGTCACAGTCCAGCAAAGTAGTTCCCTGTGGCTATAGTTCATCTGGCCCTACTCATCTGGGGTCTACACAATTGTGTTAGCTCAAAGACCAGGAAAATAAGCAATAAGGAAGCTTTCTTGGGAGACAGAGCATCTGGGTGAGCCTGACTGTGCTTCACAGCTGCCTGCAAGCTGAAGTGAGGATTCTGATGAGCAGCAATTTCAATTT
Organism: Atrichornis clamosus; assembly: GCA_013400975.1. Lineage (NCBI taxonomy): Eukaryota > Metazoa > Chordata > Aves > Passeriformes > Menuridae > Atrichornis > Atrichornis clamosus. Next base: position 34,146 of record WBMZ01011721.1, on the reverse strand, counting down.
TGTTGTTGTGCCCTATGGCCCAACCACTTTCTTTCATGTTAAATTCAATCTGAGGCAAGATGCTGAAGAGTCAACAACTATGATACTGAGTGTTAAGTCCTACGTTTTTAAGAGTGTCAGTGTCATGTGCGTTTACAGGAAGGCTCATACACATTCAGAAAAAGAGAACAGTTTCACTATGAAAAACATTGTCTAAACCCTATTATTTATAACTTTAAACTCTGCAAACAGTTTGTTGTCCTTTAATGTGGCTGACATGTTACAATGATATGCACAAGCAATCAAGAAAAAATTACTGTTTCTTTCTATACACCATTGCTTCATTATTTTGAGCTGTTGAACTTGGACTGACTTGGTGGATTGATGAGATTTTCCAACAGGTAATTGACTTCAAGAGGAGGACTGGAATAATTCTAGCTGGCTGTTACACTGGGAATGAGACTCCTTCCATTAATTAATCACTTTGAGGAGAATTTTTCTTTCTGAATAAACTCATTATTTTTAAACATATGACATTTAGCTGTATAAATAAACTCTAGAACTGTGATTTAAAATGTGTGCTAACTGTAGGCACGACATGCCATGGATAGCAGAGCCTCCTCTGCATTTTCTGAAGTGACTATATCTTCTGACTACAAAGAAATGGGGGCAGGGAAATGAACTGACTTGTGATTTCACCCACTTATAATCAGGATTTTTTACTTGCATGACTGTTGCATTTAAAGACATACTCAAGGAGACATCAGCTGTTTAGCTGGAGAGGACCAAAATGTACTCAAACAAAAAAGGCAGTATATCCAAAAAGGACAAAGTCCAACTGTGCTGGTTTGAAAGTGAACCAGCAAAGAAATTTAACCCCCCCACACAAGTACCTTGAGAGAGATTTCAGGTCAGAATTACAATTTAATGAAAAGATTACAATAAATGCGCTGATACGGAAAAATGGGGAAAAACCAGACAGCCAAAGCACAACCTGGCACCCTAGGTCAGGCTGCAGTCCAATTAAGCAGTAGTTGCAGTGGAAGTGGTGGTTGCAGCCAGCTGAGAGTGGTTGTCCTCTGGAGGTTCTGCAGCTCCTCGGGGATACGCACAGCTGGTGCCGGAGGTACCCCAAGCTGCGAAGGGTCCAGATTATAACCAGACAGAAGCATTTGGTACCTCCCCCAGGGCAGAGCATTTCAAAATGGAACGGGGAGTCATTGGATAGTTTTGGGGGCAGCAGCCCATTGATCTTTATGAGTCATCGGGTAGTTTGGGGAGTTCTTGATGGCCCATTAACAAAGACGACTCCCTAAGTATGAGTATGATCATCACTGGTGCTTCCCGGGGAAAGCCAATCCCAGCTGTGCCATTTGTGAAGACGAAAAGAACAGACATTACCCGGCTGTACAGGGTTTCTCTTATCCTATCTAACACCCAGCTTGTTTTTTGGGGGAGCGGGGGGGTGAGGAAGAGGGTGGGAGCATGCACTGGGCAGCTGAACAACCTATCGTTAACAAGTCATCAGGGATAATGTAGATGCAAGTAGAATACATTTTTTAGTTACACCCTGTATTGTAACCCAGGACACCAACCAAATACAAAAAAAGATGCAACAAATAGTTTTTCTAGCACCGAGATGCTCCCTCTTGTTCAACAGCATCAGTTCAACAAAAGTAAGTCAGAGCTTTTTTCATTTTAAAAACTGTTTTTGACAGTATGGGGCTTGGACAGATGCTCTCTTCCAAATTTGTTTTTAAGATCTGAAGATATTACTACCCATGTTGCTAACAAGATGTTACCATCTCCCAGCTAATTTTATCTCAAGTGGATTGATATTTCTCATCAGCAGGGCTGGGTAGCAGTTTGCCTCTAATGGAGAAGCTGATTTTTTTTTAAATCGTCCCTCTGGTAAAACAAACACTGAGTGTCTGGTAACACTTTCTGTCTGTAAGTCTTAAAAAAAAAAAAACCAAAGAAAATTTTTCATACAATCAACTATTAAAATACACAACTCCTTCCTGTATCTGACTAATGGAACGGGATTAATCCCAGTGCTCGTTGTTCACAAAAAGTTGTGCTGGTGAGAGGTTTATACTGAGTTCCAGAGATGAAATACATCAATGGATGGCAGATCCATTGTTTGCTGGGCCACAATGGTCCAGATGCTGAGGTTTGAGCCTCTGCTGAAAGGAGGTACATAGATGCACATTTTTTAAGCATTCACTGCTAGCCACAGTCACCTACAGGGCATTACCCTGGCCCAGCATGGCCACTTTTGTCCTGCCAGTGTTGCTCTGCATTAGTTATTAAGAAACAGCTGAATACTGGCTTTGGACTCAGCCTGGACCACTTGGCTTTTGTCTTTTGTCCCGTTCTCTCTCTGTTGTTTTCTAGCCTTCTTAGAAAGAAACCCAAACAGTTCCCCACACCTATCCAGGCTGAACTGGAGCCAAGGCAACTCTGCTTCAAAAACCATTTTATGGCACTTCTACCGAAGAAGAAGCCATCCATCACAGCACTATGAGTACTTCATTAGAAGTCAGCAAAGTACTTTCCATGCCTGGTACACTAGCCCACAGCAGACAGTTGTGCATGTAATTGGCAAAGTGTCCAGACCCTTTATGGACTAGGAGTCAGGCAAAATACTTGACCCACTGGGTACAGGAAGGCAGGAAGTCATTAAAAATAAAAAGTCTCTGTTTCCTCAGGTATTTCCTCAGGTGATGCTCCGGAGCGTACAATTAGAAAAAATGTTAACATAATCATGGTTTTTTAGGGGACCCATTTTAAAGCAACATTTTTCTAGTAACACCTCTTCAACATCTCTCCTACATTCAGCTACACACGAGGTATTAAACTGGGCCCAAGCCAGTAACAACAGCGGAGCCGTCCCACCTGGCAGTCCCAGCAGTCTGCTCCATCAGTTCCCACAAGCCTATTGAGCAACACTTATAGGAAGAAAGCTGCAGCTGTAGCTCTGGCCACGCTTCATTCAGAAGGTATGCATTCCCCATTCCAGCACAGCCACAGCTTTATTAAAGCCCTAACTAAAAAACTGAGGAAAAAAAAAAGAGAATGAACCCCAAATTCATTAAATTAATTTAAACTTTTTCCAATCATTGGGGAAGATCCAGTCTGCATGACAACTACAAAGGCAAAGCATTTAGCGGCCTTGCCAAGAAATTTGAATGTGTCTGTACAAGACAAAAATTCAAACCTTTCCTACTCAAGCTATCAATCAAAGTGAAGCTAAAATTATGGCTTAACAAGCAGGTATACATGTTTTAGTTAGCAAATGAGGCAAGCAGGGCACATTATTTTTAGTTGCAGTGATGAGGAAAAAGTGAAAAATAGAAGAAGGAAGGAAGGAAAAATTGTGTCTCTCCATTTGGCTCAGGCTTCTGAAGTTTTACTTAGCATTGGCAGCATTTGGATACAATATGTTTCCTAATGGCATTCAAGTGTCTTGGACTGAACTATTGCTGTGCATGTAATCATACCGTAATTTGAGGTTTTTTAAAAAACAAGCTAGAAAAGGGTGACTGAACTTGCCCCAAAAGTGTCAATTAATTGTGATCTGTTTTATTAGGTGATCCCATGGGGCCAGAATGACCATAAACCACTGCTTTTTCAAGCAGATGCTCACCAAAATCCAATGTACATCAACATGCATTTTCTCCTTGACTCTAAATGCTTTTTAACTGAACCCGCAGAAAACTTTCAAATTGCTTATGACAAAATCTGGATCAATATGATTTTCTCTCTCTTAAATTATGGTGACAATTTTCCCAGACACAGCCATCATTCATCTTCCCTAATACCATACAATATCACGCCAGTTGCAGGATTGCTAATTGGGGTCTTTAGTCTGGTCCCTCGGACCTGAAATTAGCCAAGATTCCATTCTCTGCATTGTACCAGCAAAACAGCTTCCCATAACACTGGATGATGGAGGAAGACATCTAATTTATCTTGCAGGTACACACTGCTGAACATATCAACAAAAGTCACAAATACATTCCTACCTACCAAGGAGCTCCAGTTCTAGCAGGGTTATGGTTGCTGTTGTGCTTTTCCTAAGTGCTCTTTGGTAAAAGTGCTCACCCTTACAGCTTTAACTCTGCCCTCCATATACATCCACCAGCACAAACACTATCACAACATTGTTAGGAACAAACAAATTCCTCTCAGCACATCTTGAAATGTAGAAGACCATGACTATGGATGCCAGAACTCTATCTCATCTTTTGGCACATTTTGCTCCAAAATCTCAAGCCTTTGCCCTTGCTAAGGCATACGCATCCATGACAGCACTGAATTTAGGTCACAGAAGCTGAATATTTTCACTAGAATTTGATTTAAACCAGAGTTATCCTGGTAAACTGCTTCTCATAAACAACGCAAGGCTGCCTTCTCAAAAAGATGTGGCAAACCCCTTTTTGCCTAAGACAAAAGGTCACCTGTGAAATATAAGCTGCTTTTCTTTTTGCTAATGTTCAGTGGGAAAGACTCAAGGATGCTGCTCAATCAGTTTCCAGAATAATTAGCCAAACAAAACTGGAAGCCAAGTCTAGCCGGTTTCATGATACCAGAATTTTCTGAATGCTCTTCTCATTGGTTTGATGAATGGGGAAGGGGGGAGAAATATCTTTTCATAATTCTTTCCCCATAAGGAATAATTTCCCAAAGGAATTACTTAATCATAAATTACAGCTAGTAACTCACTGAAGAGGGAAAAGAAACAAGTCAGTAATGAAGAATCAAGTTTCTGATCCCAGCAGGGAACTGAAAGAAGCTGCCTTTTTTTCTATTAGTATTCAGTCCATCCTGGGGTGTGACTCATTAGTGCCTTCATGGCTCATCAGGATGTTTTGGTCAGTCTTTTAATTTTAAGAACAGTCTGATCTGTTTTTCTGTTGCTTTCAGGGTTCACACTGTATTTCTTGCTGCTTCTAGTACTCTCCTAAATGCTGGAGGTTCTTCAGGTTCAAGACTGTACTTAGGGGATAAAAAGGTCACCGAGCCAAAATGAAGAGCTTTAGTGAGCTTTTGTTCCTCACCAGAAACCAGCCAGAAATTTTCATTAAAGCAGAAGTTTGCATTTCTGAGCAGCTGCCATCTCATGGGTGTGAGTGGATTCAGCAGGGCAGGAGGGTTGTGCTGGAGAGGGTCTTGAGACCTTGATGTGTTGTGACCTTGCGCATGGAAAAAGGCCACAAGTGGAGTTTGCAGAAGAGAAACATGGGTGGGCTGGGTTGCTGGTCTGACAAGAGACGGTTTCGCTGCAGTGCGATGTGTGCAGACGAGTCTGGGGGTGGGATAAGGCCTTTGTGTTTACTGACTTCGAAGGGCTTTTGATTTTCAGCTCAGGGATTGAGAGAGTTCTGCCACAACTGGCAAATGTCCTGGAAAAAACCAAACTTGTCCAAGCGGTGTTAATATAAACAGGTCCTCTGCCCAGCCAAAGCAACCCAGCAAGCAAACATCATGGGCTAAACAGGAAGGTTTGAGAATGAAGTCAGAGGCAGGAGATTCTGGGGAATAAAAAAAAAACAACAGCTGAGAGCCAAGAAAACTACCTGAAATAAAGTCAAAAGCCTCCATTAAGCGACTGCTCTCCCTCAATCTATCCAAGCAACATATTCAAAGTGTTTCATCTTCAGTGCTTCTGAAACCTGGTGAGTTCACAGCCTGGATAACAACTTTGACAAGAAATCTCACAGTTTAATGGGCCTTTTGTCCTGTGTTGCCTTTCTCTGTAGGACAACAAAAGCAAGTATAAGCAAGATCTGGGTATGGAAAACAACAAAGAGGGAAAAGTGAGATGGAGATTTTCAATAGCTTGGAGAGAAGGAAGAAATGTGATGGTCAGAAAAAAGAAATATTTGCTGTGGAAGAATAAAAGATGACAGAAGGAGTGCAGGCTGTTGGACTCACCAAGGGTACGCTGAGACAAGACCTTGCAAGGTTCACAGGTGTTGGCTGGGGGCCTGACAGCCACGAACCATGCTGGTAAACATGCATACGGAGAGAGATCAACCCAGGACACAGCAGTACCACAGAAGCACTCCCCTAAGTGGGCCTGTGCTACCTCAAAGACCAATGCAGAGGTTGCCTTGGGATTTTCTTACTGATTTGAGCTCTCATGGTTGCAGGGAAATTCTGTTGCTAAGCTGCTCCAGCTGCAAACCTTAATAGCAATTCTTGCGTGCATCTCATCTACCACATTTATCAGCCTGGAAAATTAAGAGATGAGGAAAACAAGCAGTGCCATGCTATGCTCCACTGGTTCTTCCCCCTTAACACAGTGTCACCAGTGACAGCTGCAACGAATACAGGAAAGAAAATCTGGGCAGCTGCAACCAGACTGATTTGCACCCACTAAAAGTATTACTTTGGATACCACAAGAGCAGCTTACTTGAACTCATCACAGTTGGAAATAAATATGTCCCTTAGGAAACAAAACTACCACAAAAAAAGCGGGAGTTTTGCTGCCTCTCTGTCCTGGGTGGACTCTTACTGTTGAATGTTTTCAGGCACTCCAGAAAAAGCACTCTTGTAAACAATTTCTTCCATATGGTGAAGCCCGGTACTAAGAGCTTCCTGTTTCCATGTTATTTCTTTTACCAGATTGTAACCACTTGGTTTGAATTGACCCTGATGGCTTTGCCTGAATTTTTTTAAATTTTTTTTTTCCAGAAAAACACTTGGACTGTTTCCAAAGCAGAAGCTGTTGTTTGTAATTTCATGCTTACAAGACCCTTGCACAAGCAACTCCAAACCACATGCTCTGGAGCAAGGACCTGATATTTGTCACTGATACAGCCTTTGCATCTAAAGAGTAAAAATTACTCTAACTATGAGTCTTTGGAGGGTGAGAAAAAGATACTACAAAAGCAAGATTCTCCTTCAATAGTTCACACAAGCTCCATAGAAGCTTCCAGCACAATTTCACACTCCCAGAGCTAACCTGTGTTTGGCATGCTTCTGCTTGTTCTGATGTTCTGGTGGAAAAACACAAAGGGCCCTGGAGGGGGTCTGTATCCAACTGGCAGCTAGGTAGAAGAGAAGGAAAGAGAGAGAGATTTTACTTACCAGAAGATAACACTGTAATACATGTTCACACACACTGCAGAAATGGACCAGATGTGCATTTAATGGCCTTTTACAAACACACATAAATCCAGTACTATGATTAGGATATGAAGAAATTAACAGTGTTTAATTCTCCTTGGTTCCACAATATATTTTCAGCACCACAGGAGTTAAACAGGCAGCAACTGAGCTGAAAACAGGGACCAATTGTTTGGATGCAAGTCAATAGGCTACAGAGGGAGATGTGGCTACACAGAGAGATCCTGTGATCTGGACTTGGAGAGAGTATTAGAAAGAAAACAAAAGAAATAATAACGAATTGTAGCACTTTAGGCTTTTCGATCTTGGTACGATCATTAACTGATGAGATTAACTCGTAGCAGAGTCCAGACAATGACAGTGTAGGTGAAGAAATGAGCACAGAGGAACATTTAGCCAGGAAGAGGAGAAAGGAATTTGCTCTGGAGAAAGACCCCATTAGCCACAAAGGGTCAGCCCTCTCTGGTGCACACCTTCAGATAGCTACTTCTGGGAATCTGCTGAGAAACTGAGCACAGCACTGGGAGGTTACAGAGGCCATGGGTCAGGCTCCTTTGCCAGCCACTGGAACAAGAAGGTTTCACATTTTGTTTTTAGAGTAAGCAAAAGGTCCTGGGCAAGGAGGTTGGAGAGTCTTTGAACTGCCTTACTAGTATAGATAAATGACCCATTTGGTTTGCTGTCCTGGGAACATCTATCCTGAATGCACAACTCTGTGTTAAGGGAATTTAATATCATTAATCCTGGATTAACTTCTATCTTTTTGTCCCCCACAACTGCACAAGGAAAGTTCTGACCTTGGTGTGCTGATGGAGTGGAAAGCTTCACCATTGTTGACTCCATCACCAGTGGGCTCCTGGAGAACACTGATGTCTCTTCCCACAGTAAATCTCTCTTTCTCCTCCCCTTTCCCTGACCCAACAGTGACCTATCTATTGGATTAACAGTACTTCAGTGGAGTATGGCTAATCGGTTTGCACACTACATTGTAAAGAGAGGCATGTGCAAGTCAGAACAAGGGTGGAACAGTATTGATGGGCTGATAATCTCTACACAAACAGGAAGTAAGTATCAATTAACCTGTAAAAATATAATATGTTTGGAGCTGAACTCAGTAAAAATTACTATTTTGGTTTACTTTCGCATCTTCTATAGTTTTAAAGGTAAAAGTCTATTTTTTTGCAGAGACATGCAAAATTGGATTCAATGACCATTTTTCCATGACTATTGAAAGAACGTGGAGTGATGGAGAATGATCTGGTAGGAATTATAGATTTATGTGGAGCATAATAGAGAGAGATGCATAACTGATTTGTTGGCTCAATAACAGGCCTGAAAAAATAGAAAGGGGGAGGGAGTAAATCTATTTCAGGTGGTCTTAAACTTATTTTCAGTTATTCCCACCAAAATGGAGGGAAGAAATCTGAAAAACTTGAGAATTTCAGTCCAGAATAGAAGCCTGGAGCTGACTTCCAAGCTGCAGCTGCTGAGCAGAGCTGCCATGCTGCCAGTTCTTTGGCTTCTTGCCTAATGGTCACAAGAAAGAATTTCTATCAAAATCCATGCTAATACAAGTCATATTTTAAACATTTGATCAGCAAATAAAATTTGACTTCTCAAGAACTGACAACTAATTCAGACTTGTCCCAACAAACCTGGTGTCATTGAAAACATTCTAGGCTAACAATACCAACAATGTTACCAGTATAGTTTCTGTCATGCCAAGACTTATATTAAAAAGAAACCCCGTACATAACTGGGAACAAGAAACATATGTAGGTGATTTAGACACGCACAATTGTTTGGGGGAGGTTTGTTTTGTGGTGTCTTTAATTACGAATCCACAGAAGTTCAGTGCAAGTATCAAAATCATCATAATGAAATATTTAATTTCCTAGTTGGTTCAGGCAACAATCATGACAACAAGATGCTGCCACATCCAATCTCTGTGAAGACACCAAATGGTAAAGAGTCACTGTATTGCTTGTCAGGCTGCAGCCTTCTCCTCTGAAACCAAATGTCAATAGAGACAAGGGAGAATGAATTGACTGTTATGACCATTTATATAAAATAAGTGAATATTAAGGTGAGAGATGATTGTGCTTTAGCATTTACAGTCACTTGTTGTTCTATGAAGCTTTCACTTCAAGATCAAAACCTTATTAAAAGCATTACTAAATGAAGTCTCAGAGCACTCCAACATGAAAGACATAATAAAATCCTTCTCTGCACTTCTTAAGTCAGAAAACTCAAAGCAGACAGACTAGCTCTAAAATTAATTTGTGTCAGCTTATGTGGCACATGGCCTACTTCTAAGGGCTACAACAAAAGATTAGTACATTGTGTGGTTTTGGATTATTTTGGCCCAATTAATCTTTTCCAGGGTCTTAAAAATAACAACACACCGTGCAATTTGGAGGTGGAAAATGAAAGCATCTGCCATCAACATTGAATGACCTGCTCTTACTGGAGTTTTACTTGCCCCTCCCAAGTCCTGCCAAGGGCTCACCCTAGGACAAGGGAATGCTGATATTCCCTCCCACTCCTGTTTCTTCATCCATTCGTGTTCACCTGCCTTGTACTGCAAACCAATGACCAGACTGGTCTAAAAAAATTAGACTGTAGGACTGAAAACAGCCATGCAACAAAATGACAGTTTGCTTTTGTAGCTTGTGCTATACGATCAAAAATATAATAAGTAGAGTCTTAAGGAAGTAAGTACTTTTAGTACTGACTAATACTTTATAAATCTGAATTTATAAAGCTGCATTTATACATAATAATGCTTCTAATCACTTCCTACTAATGAAGATTTTTGGTATTAATTCTGAAGTGTGACCTGCCCTTTAAAGGATGCTGTGCACCACATGAGCAGTGGATGGCACACCTGCACGTGCACCTCTTCGTACCCATGTGTGTCTTGAAGCACACCCATGCTTTCATGGAAATTAATGGTGATGGGACAGGAGCAACACGATGGCAGTGTGCAAACCAACACCACACCAACAGGGTGACAGCTTCACACCTACACACAGACAGCAGTCCAGTGGTACTACATCACCTGTCAGTCTGCACTGACAGCTTTGGTCTCACAAGGGCATACACAGGAAAACTTGTGGCTGTACACATGCACTAAGAGGCATTTTTGCTTTGGTAACAAAATGTGGGTTTAGTCCTCCTCATTCTGTCAAGTCTGTGTGGCAACACTGTAGACGAGCTGTGAGTCCAGGCTCAGCTTGAAGGGCCTATTTCTCACTCCCAGACAAACTGAATTACAGACAGCCATTAAATAGTGCAACAACTTTTACACTCACACACAGGACATAAATCATGTCAAAAGAAAAATCAGGGAAGGCCCAGGATACCCTGCTTGAAAGCAGCTTTGTGATCACCTGGCAAATGTGTGCTCTTGCTCTCTCTTCTGAGCAGAAAGCATGTTCCTGGAGGCTTTGGCAAGTTCAGCATCCCTGTACAGGCACCAGTACCATCACTGCTATTTGCACACACACAGACTCCCAGGACAGACCACACCCTGCCCAGTACCAAGGAGAAGATGATCGCCTTCCTCACCCAGGATGCATACAGCACTGGCTTGGTGCTGCCTAGCGCTGCATGCCCTTGACTGTCATTGACTGCAGAGAACACTAGAGGCACACTGTTGGGCCACTTTAGTCTGAACATGTAGGTTGTTAGGAGCCTTTGTGCCTGTACTGAACTTTTCCTTATTGTAGGACTGGCACCTTTAGGAGTCTCTTGTTCTGCAGGGCAGCACCTGAAAGTCTTCTACTGCCTTTTCCTTCTCTGTACCACTGGCTTTCCCCATTTTCTCAGCAAAGCCTAGTGCTACCCTTTCTTTGTTCCAATGTGACCAAGGGCTGGTTCTTCTCTTACCTTGGTCTTTGTGTAGCAGGTTCCTCATGAAGAAAGCAGAGCAGGGGGTGGAACAGTGCAGGTGGGTGCAAGAAGGACACCAGACCCTGTTGGCCTCCCACTCAATGCAACTTCTTCTTCTGTGTGTCATTAACCTGATTTCATTCCACCAGGTGCTTCCTTCAGTCCCTCTCTTCCCACACACAGTGAGGGTGGAGACCTCCTGTAGGACCTCCCCAGGGTCCTGAGGAGGCAAAAGGAAATGAGACAGAAAATTACAAAAGGGTATTCAGGAGTCCACTAAATGCCAAGGAAACAAACAACAAATGGAATGGCATGGCCTGAAGCCCACAAAACAGGACTTTCAGTAACCAGGAGCACTGGGAATGTTCACAGGCTGCTTTTTAAATCAAATTTTGTGAACATTGATACTCACCTCTGATAATTTTAGGTCCTTCTTATATCTGAGCTGATCTGTGCACTCTGAATTCAGCTACTGGTCAGTCAAGAAAAAGCAGGAGGGAAAATCATGCCCCTTCTCTGAAAAAGTATACTCAATTTGTCCAATGCAACACAGGCAGTGGGATTCAGTGCAGAAGTATGCTGCCAATATTCAGTACCAAATCAGTCCTAAAATTTCTGCAGCTGAAAAATTTTTTAGTATTAATTTTAAAGGGGGTAGGAGAGCATGATTTTTTAATTTCCAGGATCCACTTGAGTACAGAGCACAAAACCTTCTCAGCAAAGGATAACTTTAAAGATCTTTCCTGCCTAAAAGTCTCATCGAGAATGAAATATATCTTTCTCATGCACATCTATATGCCTGTTCTCCTTTTGCCCTCCACAAGATTAAAAAACCTCTGTCCAAGTTCATTGTGCATGTTGTATGACAGGTGTGTGCAGGGAAGGCCAAAATGACCTCATGTGTGCCAGCCCTTCCAATAAGCACTTACACCATGTCAGCTTTAGGTGATGTTGAGTTATACATTCTGCCAAGGCACAGATGGACAGAGCACACCTGAGCAGTCTTTAATGGGTGTGCTTCTTGAGTATCCTAGGAGAGCTTTGATTCACTCATGTCTGGTGCTTATGTCCAGAAAAACCTCAGGATCTTAAGCAAATTCCTATCAAACCATCTCTTCAGGTAGCAGCTGATGAGTGCCAATGTACATTAGATTGTGAGATATTATATCAAAAATTTACATATTCACTCCAGACTTCAGTTATGTTTTATTATGTTGCAGTAGTCCTTAGAGTCATGCACAATTTTCCTGCACAACCTACCTGAAAACCCAAGGTAAAATTTAATATTCAGAATTCTACTTAGTTAACTTTACACATTTTTACATTAATGGCAAGTTTGAAAAGGTCAAGGCAAGGTAGGATTTTAGGAAATAATTGTTTAAAATAGTCTCTGGGTTATTGTATTTCCTTTTTGTAAGATGACTAGGCCTGAAACTAGATTTTTCTTTGATCTTCACATCAATATTTTTATTTGACCACATTCCAATCCATTGCCATATGTTATGTACAGACTTGCACACACTTCAACACAAATTCTTCCATCATTGTGAGGCCATTTATCTTTTATTCATGCTCCAGTCCAAATCAATATCCCAGGAAGAGATCCAATTCATGTTCTGTGTGTCCCCATTTCTGCTCCGGACAGAAGTTGTATTACACTAAGTTTCAAATGCTCGGTATTTGCACTGAATGCATTTGAATGGATACTGTGACATACAGTTCCCTGCACAGTACATCACACTGATTTTGTCAGCAGTTACTTCTGAAGCCAGGCAAAGCGCTGACTGCAGTATCTAAGCTCCATTTCATCGGTGCTTGATGTCCCTTTTTATTCTAGGTTTGAATGAATTCTACCTCTGAAACAGCCTGTCATGTCTTTGGGCAACTCTAGAACAAGTCTTTCAGTTCTGCACTAAAGTGATGCATGCTATTTTTCTCTTCAAGGTTCACCACCACCTTGTGGGACAGAATCACTTTCTTTGATGATTTTCTTGTAGGAAATTCCCAGTCAGTAAGACATAATATAACAGAAACAAGCCAATGAAAGTATAACTACATCCATCTTTAGTCAAATAACCTCTAGACTCATGAGTCAATGATCCCCCAGTACTGCAAAAAGGAAGTAAATAAATAAGGGCCATTAAGAGGATCAATAACAGTGTATAGGGAAGAGAGTGGTATTAGTCATCACTTTGATGTTGAAATGTTCTTATACATTTCTCTAAAGTTTCTAAGAAACACCTATTTTGCTGGTACTGAAGATCATGCAGAAGACATCTACATGATGAAAGATTTTACAATAAGAAGCCTGAAATAACTCTCTTCTCATCACCTTTCATTCACCAGAAAATCCACAGGACAGAAGCATTTGTGTATTTCATCACATCAATCAGCTTTATATTGCTGTAGTCAGGGAAGCCTGTCCTTGTCTCTAGTCTGTCAGTATCTTCAATTTATCCCACATGGGGTCACTTGAGCTCATTTCTTGGTTTTAATCACCTTTCCTTACTTGATGAAACTAAAGCAAAGTAACAGGTACATAGATATTAATCAGCACGACTGAGCTGGACTCCAAAGGACTCAAATGCTCTGAAGTGCTGTTTTTATTTAGTCAGCTTCTTTGAAGATACACCTGAGAATAAGCCCTTGAATTTCACCCTGTGTGTCCTTGGAGACGGCACAGCCTTTCCTTTTATATAGCCCTAAGCAGGAACACACACAAAGTGATGCTGCAGGAAATTATGTTTGTGACTCACAGCTCTTCCACAGCATCCACAAGCCCTCACAGTTTGGTGACCCGAACTGGGCACGGGGCTGTGCTTGGAAAGGGGTGCTGGTTCTCGGACCTGGGACAACACTGCCTGGCAAGGACCTCTCCAAGTGGCCCAGAGGCCAGGTGCAGTACAAGGTGGCTAATGGGGAGACCACGTCTCGTTCTACACTATGGGATTCTCCCACCTCAGATTCTATGAGGTTCAAAAGCTGGAATTAAAATCCTTGCTACTCCTCATACTTTCCATATAAAATGTTTTCAGAATTTGGTTTTTGGCCAAATCTAGAGAAGTGAATCCTATAATGGTAGCAGCAACTTGAGGCAGTGAAGAAGCATCGCTGTGATTACACAGCTTACTAAATTCCCGCAGACTGTGGCTTGGAGGAACTGCCCAGGCACTTATTTGTCCCTTACAGTTATCTCCTCTCGTGCAACTAGAAGCCATTTTTAGAAGTTTTTATACAAAGGCAAATGAAGAATTCAAAAAAACCCCCCCAAAACTTCCCACTTACCTGTGCTGTTTAGAGCTTCCATAAGTCTGTTCACCCCTGGGTGGGAGGTAAGCCATGGGTGAGTTTGGCACACCCTTGGAGTGGGAAAGTGGAGAAGAAAAAGGTGCCATTTCTCAAGGAGATCCAAGCAAGACCAAAGACTTTGTTGCTCTAAATTGAGGTAGAGTCATTGATTTCAGTCAGTAGACAACAGGCATGGGGCAAAAGTTGCCCCTGGTGTCCAGTCCAGTCATTATGCCTGAGGCCTGCACTGAACAGAAAACAGGGGATTGCAAGACAGGGAATGAGGGATTAAAATACAACACACGATCCTTTGCATTATATCACACATGCTTGTGTTGACTTCAGGGTCACTTCATGGAGCTTTGGCTGGGTAGGTCTCTGAACTCAGCAAGAACTCTCCTTCAATATCTCCTCTGCACAATGCAGAGCCCATTACAGCACAGGTTCTCGCATATGTATGTGATGGTTCTAAGTTGAATAGACCACCAACAGACATTAAAAAGCACTTGATAATTAAAGTGCATGTGGTGCTCCATAGCCCACCACTTCACAGTCCTACACTGCCCATCCTGCCAGCCATAAGCTTAGTTCCCAGCCCTTATGAGTCCCATGCCTCTACATTTCTCAGCATACAGCTCACATTTATTTTACAAGATCTCTGCGTAGGCCTGAAAGCTGACCTATGTCGAATCACATTAATAGGGCCAACAGCACATGCAGCTCAATTTTTTTTAAGCTCAAAAGTGTGTTTCTGTGTCTGTTTGCCCTCTTACTCTCTTTGCTTCTTAATTTGCTGCAATTAAATTAATGAGTTAGACTTCCAAATTCCCAGCTCTGCAATTTTAACCGCAGGACTTGGCTACACTGTCTTCATCAGCTTGCGCTGTTGTATGGTCATGAAGGTCTGCTTATCTGCTCATGGATCCAGTGTGCAACCTTGATACTTTGCTCCTTACCACTTCCACTTATATGACCTATAAAGTCACAAATGGGAATGAAAAATAAAAGAGAAAAAAAGAAAGCAGCTGTTTTGAGACTTTTGAAGTAGCTGAAATATATCTTTCAAACAACAAATATTTTTTGCAGGAGAACCTAGAAACTTGAACAGACATTTGGCAGTCTTCTGTCAACTTGCCAGGCACTGGTGAAGCATGTACAAAGAATAATCATCTGAGCTGAATTTCGTTTATTGGTGAGGTTTGTTTTTACTAAAGAGGAAAAAGGGAACCTGAGAAAGAGTTAAGAATTTCCTCTTGTCTGATTACCGCTGACCTTCCATTAGTCACTGAAAATGAAATGGCTTGTAATGGGATCTTGTGGTTTCCATGGCTCTAGAAAAGCCATTTTTACGAGGTTGCTGCTTGATGACTCTGATGAGTCACACCTCATGAAAAAAAAGAAAAAAAAAGGCAGATTTGAGAGCAGCCAGTTCCAGCCGTGGAGGGGGATGTGAATAGACCCCAGGGGACTCTGTCAGGGAGGAGCACTGTCAAAGGCTGCGGAACAGGCCCACCCTGGTCTCAGAGGGCCAGCCCACAGCTGCTGGGGATGCTGCCAACACGTGCACTCAGTGTTGGGGAGCACAAGTAGAGCCATGTTCACAGGAAGGTTGAGTAGGAATGGAGAGGCAGCTTCTCAGCAGATACTTGGATTTTTTGCTAGCAACTGTATCAGACAACACAGCAGACATCGTAAAATTATATTTTCCTCTCTCTCACTATGGTTTGCTATGGCATACACAGTAAATTATAGACTCATAGAATCATTTAGGGTAGAAAAGACATCTAAGATCATTGGGTCCCACCATTAACTCAGCACTGCCAAGTCCATGCCTAAACCGTGTCCCTAAGCACCACATCTACACTTCTTTTAAGTACCTCCAGGGATAGTGACTCAACCACTTCCCTGGACAGCCTGTTCCAACGCCTGACCCTTCACCAGCTTCATTGCCCAAATCTGGACACCCTCCAGTGCCTTATACCCAGAAAAAATTAAACATCACGAAGAAAATAAAAAGGATAAAAAACCAGCTCCCTCTGCTTCCACCACCACCACTATCAAAATAATTTTAGAACCATCATGCTGCCTAAAGGTTTTGAATAAGCTACATACAAGCTATTTTGAATGTACTGCATGCATTAACTGATGGGATAATATTCACTTGCAGCTGCTCTAAGTTGAGTGTGTTATCCTTACCTACCTGTGATATCTATTAAAAAGATAGAATTTCTTTTTAGGAGGAACTTAATACAATAAACGCCTGAGGATGAATGTGAAAGAGGTCTTGAGCTATTTCAGTATTACGGAAAATTTAAAATACTTTCTAGAAGTCAGACACTTGAATTCAAATAATTTCTGCTGATGACTGGAGCAGAAAAAAAATTCCTCCATCTTCAAGAATGACAGTAAGGAAAATCTGAGGAGCTAGAGACTGGGCGACTTCACCTTAGTCCCTAGGAAGCTGATGGAGACAACTGTCCTGGAAAACATTTCCAAACTCATGAAGGATAAGAATGTGATTGGGAACAGTCAGCATGGATTTACAATGCAAAAATCTTGCTTAATCAACCTAGCAGCCTTCTACAATGTCTTACACTTTCTTTGTATGTCTGAATTCAGTTTGGCACACCCTGCTCATCCATACAGGTTTCCTGCCACTTTTGCTTGGTTTCCTACACTTTGAGGTGGTTCTTTCTTGAGCACCCATCACTCCTGGACTCCTCTTCTTTCTGGGGCCATATTTCATAGGATTCTTCCAAGCAGATATCTGAAGGGCTTGTTACGAACAAGTGTTTAGAGATTGCTTAAAGAATTACCAGCAAAGGTATCAGTAAAACCAGATTTAATATAAAAGCGATAGCACGACAAAGTTTGTTGGCAAGGTTCACTCTGTGCCTTACTAAATGGCTAAGACACACCCAGGAAAAGCAACAAACAAAAATCCAGAGTCAATCAATTCAAACCAAAATAAACCAAAAACTATCTGTGTGTGTCTGTTTGTGTGTGTGACAAAAGGATAGAAAGAGTAAGGATAAAAAGGAATATGGCCTAAAAACCCCATATGATTAACAGCATTTAAATTTAATAAAACTTTAACTTAACAACATTTAACTTTTAACTTAGACTTAACACTTTAGCAAAGGATTCAGATAGGATGTACTATATCACAACAGTACCTTCTTTACAGGCCTAACTTATATATCTAAAGTAAAGACTAGGAGAGCAACATTTCTCCTGTATTTGGTATAGCATATGCACAGTTGCATGCTCACAGACATGAGGAGTCTGCACAAAGTACCAGTAAAAAATTCCCCTTGAAGGTAGTGAAATACTCACTTTGGATGCCTTTGCACCTGCTCATTGGGCAAAGGGTTGAGGCTCCAGGAGTGAGGGGTATCAGCCCAGGATCTGCTGTCATTCAGTGATCCTCTGAGAGCAGCAAACTTGAAAGTTCTCTGGTTCTGAAAGGCCCCACTCGGAGGTTGCTGGACACAGCCGATTCTGGTCCAGGAGAGCTCAGAGGGTCTCATTTTGGACTACTGTTTATAGGGCTGCAAGAGAGTGGGCTTTAGTCATAACAATGTTTCTTCCTGGAGGCACTTCAGGTCAGCAACTTTATTTGAAAGTGTGAGAACAAGAGTGTTATGCCTCAAGCAAAACAAATAAATTCCAAGGTTGTTCATAAAAAAAAAAAGGAAGGGTATGTTAGACAGCACCAGTTCTAGGAGCAGACCGTGTTTCTGATAAACTCAAGAGGAGCTGAGCCAAGGCGCTCTTCATCAAGGTCAATGTTTAATAAGCATTTCTCAGATCACAGTGTGACCTGAAAAAGCGGGAGAGGGGGGTGATACACCACCACAGAAGTGTATTTTTCTCTCCTGAAGTCCAGGGTTGTGATCCTGCTTTTTGGCCCACTCCATCCTCTTAGGATCTTCAACTCCACAGCCCCTTGGTCACTGCAGCCAAGGCTGCCTCTGGCCTTCATGTCTCCAACCAGTTCTTCTTTGTTCATAGTATCAGGTCCAGCAAAGAACCTTTTCTTGTTCATATTTTGATTGCTTGTTTGTACAGCACCATACCTTTGCTCAAGACTGTTTTGTGTTGATGGATATCTCCCTGTGAACATTGTTTTGAGTTTGCAGCACTGACAGTGAAAGCTGTTCTCAGCAGGCATGAATGCCAGGAAGCCACATGCTGCTTCACTTTGTTTCCTGACTGTACCAGCATTACTCTTAAAAATGAGACTTTTGGCACAAATAACCACAGTTGCACTGACAGGATATTGTATCATCACTGTTTAAAATATGATGTTTAGTGAAAACTCTGCCGGATGTATCTTCATAATTATTCACACAAAAAATCAAATTAAAAAGAAATGCTAAGATCCCAATTCAGAAAAGTACTGAATATTCCCTTTAAGCTCTTTTTAATACCAATCTGAGTTTGGTAAAATATTAAAGTTAGCTTGCTCAAGTCCTCTGCCTAATGTAAGGTTAATTCTCATGGACGTTAAGATGAATGTTTTACAATCTCATTCATCTCTACAGGAATAGATTAAACACTCTTTAAAATATCAGCTCTGCAGCACTGTCAACAGAAAGCAATAATTTTAACTGCCCAAACTGAAATACCTAAGAAAGCCTTTGTCTCCAAGGATGGGTACTCAAAACTCTTTGAACACAAGACATTTTTTAAATGCATCTGAACTGGAGTTCCAAAAAGCCAAAGGCAATGAAAATCAGTAAATAGCTATGAAAAGCAGTCTGTAACTTCAGTGTTGCCTGATTTTTAGTGGTTGAAAATTGGAATCTTAGTGTTATACTAACACATTTTTACATTTTCTGTAGAAACAGATGGAATAATGTTGCTCATGCTATGCCAACACCATGTTGTTACATAGTCTCTATTAAAATTGCTCCAAGGCAAAAAAACTGTATGCACAAAGGCAAGGGGTGTGGAAAGTTGGCAACTGCCTTGGACGTTCAGACTTGAGTCCTTTAACTCTCAGCCAGCTCTGTGCATCACTGAGAAATCCCCACAGCTTCACAAAGGGTGAAGTGGAAGGGAAGCCGGGTGCAGTGCCGGGTACTGGGGGAACTGCCTCCACGAGACCCTTGCCCTGCCAAAGGCGGTGGAGACACTCCAATAAAAAAGGGACAAGAGGAGAAGGGGTAACATGCACAATATGAAGAAAACCAAGCTCCACAAATTAAAGCAGCAGAGAAAAGTATGAGAAGAATGAGATTTGAAGGACATCATTGAATTGAGAATTAACATCAGCTTTTCTTTAAATCCAGGAAAAAACCCCAAAATATCCTTCCCTATCTTGCTCAGAAATTAACTCCTTTTACAGCAAATGGGATGTGGAACAGATAGGCATATGTGTGTATGTACACATCTATAAATGTGTCTTGAATATATGCTTCTAAAGCATGATCCAAAACCACTGTTTTAGATGGAACAATTCCCATTTGGCTTTGGTGGATTTTGGACCAGGTCCCCAAACTCTGTGATTCAGCACTGAATAAAAAAAAGGGACAATAAAATGCCAGATTAATTCTCATTCTGAAAAATCTGAACTGATCTACCAGAGGGGAAAAATAATTAAATATGGGGAAAAAACAACAAAACCCCCACAACTTTCCAACAACATAAATGCCTTCAATTAACTAACATTGATTTCTCTTCGTTTGAGAATTTTTTTGTCCCTAATTTGAGAATTTTTATGTCCCTAAAGGAAGTGGTAAAAACATTTCCATGATAACCATAAGGATCACTGGAAAGAAAATAAAGTTTTCTGTTTCATTACCTTTTTTGTGTGGTAATCAGTTACAGAGGAAGAACAGCACAGGTTCAATTAAGTAACTAAATAAAAAGGAATTAAAAGCCACAGGGGATATTTATTTTACTTATAGTCAAGTAGGGTCCAACTCCAGGCCTCATTGACTTGTTTGTACCATATAATGGGGTTTAATTTCTGTGAACCGGTCTGTCAGCATTAGCTGATCATAATTATGAAAATGGGGTTACAGAGAACAGAGCTACTGAAAATAGCTTTTCCCAAGTGTAACCTTCCCTCCTCTCTGCTTCTTTCCAAATGAGATTATCCTGAGCTCTCAGCACACAGCAAAGTAGAAATGAACCATTTGGCAAAACAAAGATTCTTCCTTTGAAATGTAAGATACAACTCAGGAAAACATTGAATGCTTTGTCCCAAATCAGCAAGTGCCTAAGCACGTGCTCACCTTTAACCACTTGCTTAGATCTTTCACTGACTTCAGATTTAGCATCTGCTGAAAAAAAGCTCTCCGTGTCTTGCAAAATTGCAAGTTCATCCTAAGTGGTAAGAGATCCATTTAAATAGGAAATATGAAAATTTTTTTAGAACCTGAAAAAAAATAGCTGTGGATTTGGTTTTGGGTTTCTTATTTTGAAGTCTGAGTTCTTATTTTAGGCAAATAACTCATGACTTCATTATAGACAGTCAGCTTCACATGGGCAAAACCAAAGCTCCTGGAGACATATGCAGTATTAAATTTGTGCAGATAGCTGAATGGAAAATTTCAGAGGAACTGGCACCTATGGGATGCTTTGCCAATGAAAGGCAGTTTTGTGTGGATCTCGGATTACATATATATGTATATCAATGCATACACACATTCAAAAATCATCACAGGAGAATTAGGGATTCTACTGAAGGCAATAGCAGAAATCTTAGAGACTCAAATGAAGCCATTGTTTTATCCACAATCTTTACACATGCTGACGGGGACTCATCACCTCCAACCCCTGAAGTCTCATAGTCACTTGTCCCAGGCTATGCCAGCCACGTGTGGCTGGGTGACTGGGGGTGGCAACTAGAGGGACAGGTGGACTATCTCTCTGACATTGCATGGCGTAGTAAATGGATTAAAATGTCTTTTAAACTCCTCACTCTGGTCTTGAACCTGCAATACCTGTGTTCAACTTCAACAGGGACCTGTGGCATCTCCGTTCAACCAGGGTTCACTATCCCTCTCTGCAGCAGGGACTCCCCAGTATATCTGCAGTCAGACCTCCTTCACACCCTCTCTGGCCATCAATAAAGAAAGCAAGAAAGCACCAGCACCCCTGGTATGAGAGCTGATGCTCCACCAGGCACTCGACCTGGTGATACAGAGAAAAAGAGAGATTGTACCATCATGTTTCATGAGCAATCAGTATTATTGTACATCTCACCAAGAGCTGTACCTCCAAAGGGCACAATTTGAAAAAAAAATCACTCTCAGAAATCTGTTTGGAAAAAGATAACTCAGTATTGCTCATAAATTAAGCCACTCCATTTCACTGCCAAAATACTCAACAAATTCTTTTCTGGGCTGCTCATTTTTCATTCCTTCAGGCTACGTTTAACCAAGTAATCTCCCTATAAATTCTGGCTCCTGTTGCCATTCACAATGCTGTGGGTCTTGTTTAGAAATTCTTAGAATTGGTGCATTCCTGTTTCATGACAATCCTTCAACTTTTTCCCTTTTGAAAGGAACAAAATGGAAATCGGTCCTTCTCCAAGTTTATCAGAAGGGCAGCCAAGCACTGATGTTATACAGTAAGATCTTGAACTGGGAACTAGGCAGCTATTTTAATCAGTGGGTTTATTTCATGCCTGTCAAGGCCAGTATATTTAGAAATGGACAAGCTGTTTCTTCACTGCACCCTGATCTAAAAAAATGACCCAAGCACAGCAATTCTCATGTGGACTCTTAGGCACTTTGGCAAACCCTCATAGAAGAGTTTAGATAACACACCAGCTATCAACAGGGCCAGGCTTTAAAAACAGTAAATAAATGTCTATGACACGTAGAGCTGGAGCCATCACTGCTGTTTAATCAATCGTTGCTATTTAATCATACCTTCTAAGCACTATCAGATTTGGGTGAATCACTCAGGCCAAGGCACCAAAAGGAGACAAGCTCTTTTGTCACTGCTAACCTGCCCAGAGTGAAGCATATGTGAAAGTGATGTAAGTGATGACCTCTGAGCCCTGATAGCAAACAGAGCAGGGAAGCTCTCCTGAGCCAGAAGGGAGGAAGAGCTTCTCTAAGGTATCCCTTCCCAGCCATGCCATCAGGCAGTACTGCAGCAGGCTGCCAGCCTTTTCAGAAGTGCATAGCCCCCTCTTTGGGCATCAAAACAAGCAGAAGGATTTTGGAAAGATGTTGCCTCCCAACTAACTGTCCTTACCACGATGCAAAGGTGAGAACCAGTCTCTGCTTAGAATTCAGGCTTTTGCTTAGTTGACTGAATAGAAGTGGAGCCGATATGAAAACAGGATTCTTAGTGAGTGTTGGCAGCTTAAATAGTCTGCAGCGATGACTGGAGTTTGTCCGTTTTTAGGAAAGGCAGTAAGAAGCTGTTCCATGCCCCATTGCTTGGCTAGAAACACTAAAAAAGTGTGGAATTAGCCACCAGAAACAAATTGCTGCTGCAGAATCCGATTGCAAGCAGTTTTCTTCCTTTTTAATCAGCTATTTGTATAATAAGGGATTAAAAGATGAAAGCATTACTGTCCAGCCTGTCCCAATCATCTAAGATACCAGAAATATCACCCATCAGTCTTACCCAGCCCGCCATATGCCTTCCCTCACCAACTGGAGCTGTGGGTACAGCAGAAAGAGGAGATGCCTTTGCTGAGAACAATAAAGATCTCTGCAGCGCCTGCCTGCAGGGACTACAGCTTGTCTGCTGCAGCTTGGGCACAGAGCTGGCTTTAATGTCAAGGCAGAACACAGATACTTGGCACTGTATCTTCTTCCTCATTCCCCTCACTCGTAGGTGAAGAGCTTGGATTCGGGACTTCCTGCAGTCAAAAATCTAGAGTCTAAGAGCTATTTGGACTTGCATCCAGTGACAGTAAGGAAGTGAAAGGAAGCGTCACCCTCTGCACTCATGTCAACAGACTGTGCTTTGAAGGACTTCTTGGCATGCTTTCATAAGTATTAGAGTAGTCATAAAATACTGAAGCACAATGCAATCTGGACCAATCATCACCAAACAAGAGTCTACAAGGACTTCAGTATACTTCCAACTTCTCTACTGTTCTACTGTTTTATGTTTTAAGGAAAAAAGGGAAAAAAGCTAAGTTAGGAGTCCGTGTCTCGGCTATGCCAGTGGACTAAGTGCTTAGTAAGGCTGAAATGATATTACCTGTTCATTCACCACACAGTCACCACAACCCAGGCACTACTCCAGACTCACCCACCACAACTCTTCAGGGTACCCCACTCTAACTCCTGTACAGGGACCACTGTGGAGAGACCATTGCAGGTAATCACCTGTCAGAAAATGCAGGACCATTCAAACAAACAAACCCCCCCGCCAAAAACAAACGTATGCCTCCTGCTCTCTTCATGAGCCACCACAAATGCTTAACAAATCCCAGGGGAAAACAACTCTACAAACATCAGAACCTCATATTCCTCCAGGGTACAGAGAACAGCAAAAAATCCACCTGCCGCTCTGAGCTGAGGAGTAAATTCCATCCTGATCCAACTAGCAGTGTCACTGGGAGAACGACAATCTGACAGGCTGGCAAAACACCTCCCTTGCCCTTCCCCATGCAGTCTCATGCCCAGTCTCCACCTGGAGGGGAGAGTTGCATTGCCCCTTGCCTCACCTGATGTAGTACAAGCCTCAGCCCTGGACTGCCCCTGGGCCTGTTCAGTAGGGCCCTGGCTCTGGCCTCTTGGAGGGCTTCTGTGCTTCTGCTGCTGATTTAATATTCCACTCCTCTGCTCCCTCTCATTTTCTTGCACATAAATTCCATTACTCCTGCATTTCTCACTTTCCAGCTCTCTCTTGCCTTTATTTCCTTCCCATACCTCATCTTGCTATTCTCCCTCTTTACCTAGACAGATCACAGTTAAGTAGTCCTGGGAGTTGCCCTTCACTGGCAGATCCTCTCCATGGAAGAGCAACCTGGAGTGACACCTTTCAGTGACATGTTTTATTGCAGCTGTGAACTGCAGTCTCCAGATCAAGACCTGGGGTCCTACCTGCTTTCTCCAACAACCATCCAACCTGAAGCTGTTTTAAAAATAATATTTCACTGGCAAGAGGCATAATGCAAGCTAGCAAAATACCATTTCTTGCATTAATGCCTGTGGAGTTATAACATTCTTGCAATAATCTGCTTGCAGATGTACTATAGGTATTGAGAAGGAGCTCAGAGACTCAAAAGAATCAGGAAATGACCACTTTCTGGGGTACAGAGTCAGCTTGTTTTGTGCAAACCGTCTGGCTTACTAAGACAGTCTTGTCTTAGACTTGCCAGCCAAGCGATATGAGCTACTGATGTACGTCTGGAAAATATTTATGATAAAAATTATGGTTGCAAAAAGAATAGCAAGTGAGTAGCTGATCCAGCTGGCATGCAAATTGCACATAATGTTTATCTGCACAAATATGTTCATCAGCACTACCACCTAGTCCTTCTGGAGAACAGTAGGTACTCAGGGATCTTCGTGGCCATTAAGCAGTTGGGTTTCCTGTAGCCCTGATAATAAATTTTATTCCTGTCTTAAGTAAAAGTGGAGAGGGCATTTAGTCGTCTATCATACTGTCTGACAGAGCAACATCAGGGTTTTTTCCATCTCAGAATGCATGAGGGCAAGTGAGGTGCTTGAAGCCTTGGAATACAACTGGTATTTTATCAAGGCTGTGCAACCCCTTGGGAGTTCATCAAGCCCCTGGCGTTGGATAGAAGAAAGGTCAGCAAAATCAACATTGTTGGAAAACAGAGCGACTGGGCATCATTTTAAAGGTACATCCCATCTCTGACATCCCTCCTCTGCCTAAGTAAGCCCTACACACTGCAGCAACAAAAAGGACTTCCCCAGAGCAAAGGCAATGCCAGCCTGTGCCAAGTGAGCACTCTGCAGGTGCCAAAGGCTGGAGGGATTCGGAAGGGACAGAAAGGCCCTGACACAGGGAAGCTTCACAAGGACATGGCATGAAAACTACTGAAACTGCTTTTCTGCACACAGGAGGAGAAGGGGGGTCTGCCTCTGAGAGGTGTTCAGAGGGCAGTGCTGGATTAAAAACAAAGCAGTGCCACAGGGAACTGCTGGCTCCACACGTCTCTGACACCAGGGCTCCCTTACACTATCTGTATCTCCCCAGAATCCCCTTTCTGGGGCAAGTCCTCTGCTGCCCATGAACACTGCTGAGCTCCTATTGCTCCTGGCTCTGTCCCCTCTCTACACAGCCACCTGTTTTCACAAAACTCAAGGTTGTGAGTAATTTCCTCTTGTCTTAAGAGTGGTCGGAAGACAGACTGACACAGCATAACCAGGCAAACATATATTTCCATGGGTAACCAGGCTAGTAACAGACCCATAGACTTCCATGTTTTTTAAATGAAATAATTAATCTAGAAATTGCTGGATTGGAGCATATCTTAATGTTGTTGAGGGAGGAGAAACCAGCTTCCAGGCGCATTCCACATTACTGGGGAAAGGTTGAAGGCAACTTTTAGTGAGATCTAAATCAATCAGGATCTGCTTTAGCATCTGCCCCTTCTAAAATGACCTGATATCCACTCTGCCAGCAAAGACCAGCATAGAATTTGTGCTCCCTCACCAGCCCAGTAGACCCCAGTCACTAGTGTTTCATTGTAGGTCTTTCCAGCCCTTTGACAATCCTACATTAGACTGTTTTAAAAGGGCCAGATAACTATGAGTCACGTCACCAAAAAGTATGATTTTGATCTAAATACATAAATTCTGTGCTCAGGTCCTTAATGGGCAAGATTTACTAGTGTGACCCAGTTCCTTGTATTCCCCTCTCTTCCTAAAATAAAACAGAAAGAAAATGTCCCTTTCCACCTCATTTCGTATAAATGTTACTTCTTTGTCTCAGGACAGCTTGGTCAGGCTTTCTAGAAATGACTTCGTTCCAGTGTGGGTCACTCAGACTGTGGGATAACTAGAAACTTCAGTGTTTATCAGCTTTCATTTTCAGTGCTGAGTGATTTTTAAAGGAATAATATTTTCCAGATGTCATGCATATTTTGCTCTGAAGGCATCCTGAAATCTCTGTTTAGGTTACAAAGCTGGAAAGACTACTTTTCCCTATCTGAGTGCCTCTCTTGAGAGGATTTGGGAACACTACATCTCCCACGTGGACCCTGCAAGTGCAGATAAGAGTGAGACCCAAGGTCTCGGAAAAACATGCTTGGTTCTGTGACACACTTCATAAAGGCAAGATGTTGAGAGTGCATCTGTACTGGGGTGTTACAGCAAGGCCCAGTCAAAACCAGCCAACCACTAGAAGACTTACATCTCCACTTTTACAGGAGTATCCTCAGACTAGATGCAAACACATTTCTGATGATGCCAAGACCTCTTCAACTTCAGAGTACAAAGGCTGGAAAAGACGGAAGCACTTGAAGAAGAGGTGTAAGTTAAAAATAAGACTCTGACACTATGGACGTTCTCAATCTTGACTGGTTTTAATTGCACTTCTCTAGTCAGACGATTTCTAGGCTTTCACTCTTAAAAGATGTGCACACGTAGGAGTGAGGTATGGAATTTATATTGTATCAGTCGAAGATAAGGTCAGAGCACAGAAGAAATACAACATTACACCCTATGGTAATCAGTAGCTACATTATCCAAACTTTGAGAAAATGCTCTAAATCACTCCTCAGCAGTTTCCAAAGTTGTATCTGTTTGGGTGCTGTGCTTTCAAGAGCCCTGCTCTGCCACACTAGGTATTTCCTAAGTGAAGGCTCATGAATCAGTTAACCTAAATTTCCAGTTCCAGAAGGCGTTATTTCCACAAACATAATTGCTTGTTGAAAGGCAGATGTGTTCTACACATCTAACAAAACATAAGCATGAGCAAGATTTCATGCGAGGCCCATGGAAACAATGGGAAGAGAGCACCTGCTCCAGGACACAATGGAAGAATAAATTTTGGGCACAGCTAGATCAGCTAAAACACTTATACCAATATGAAAATGACTGATGAAGATGGAACAGTTGCATTTTGTTGCCTATGATGTCCTGCAGGTGTGCTTATTTGCAAGGAAACCTTGTATGACACCCAAATAGGCTTTCAAATTACTGAAAGATGCTGGGCAATGGCAGTTGAAATGTGGCAGCTTTGGGGAAAAAATCAGTATATAACTTGGTAACAGAAAGCCTTAGTGAGATTTAAATACACTACTTCAACCCTTCTGCAATAGAATCATCCATTTTCTCTTTTGAAAACATATTTTTAATTCTATGGAATGCAGTAAAAACCACTATGTATCATTCAATTAGCAAGATTATGAAGTTTTTGGTGTTTCTTTTCCATCTTGTATCAAGAAAAAAATACAAAATTGCGAATGAAATCCCCACAAAATGAAAAATTAAGTTATCTCTTTGCTTTACAACTAAGAGTAGGCAGTGTTGAAAACTGTCCTAATAACACAGCACAAGACTGACAGCACTAAAAAAAGGGCTAGGAAAAAAATAGAGCTAGAAATAAACTGTCCTCTGCATCAGAGCATTCCATAATAGGTAGGAAAATATGTTCCTTTTCCTACAGAAATAGATTATACTGAACACCATAATTTTGTGTACAACACCTACTTCAAAACAGCCCAAAAAGCTGTAATACCTAAAATAAGAAAATGACCAAACTTATGTCCATGTTCAGTAAAATTCCAAATTTAATTCTGATGCTATAGCACATGAAGAGTTAGTAAGTACATGCTGAAATATACTGACAAACACAAAGAAATGTGGGTTCAACTTAAAGGCTTACCTGGGTAAGTAAGTCTGTGTTTAAGAGATTTATTGAATAGAGACAATTAATTTTAGTTGAGGGCATGCAAAGCTGAAGCACTGCAAAACTTGTAATACTGGTGGGAACAGGCTGTAGCCTCCAAATCTGCACCCCCAAATGCACTCTGAGCAGTAAACAACTAAAACGTTAATAGAGTTTGAGAGACACTAAGCATTCAACCAATTGATTGTATCAAAGAACTACTGCAGATGGTGATAGGGCCACCTGTTAGCACAAGCTGCCTGGTATGGCCCTCCATATTCTCCTATTTTCAACTGTTTATAACTTTGTCAAGATATAGACTTTTTTTGATAATTTGTCTGATACCATTAGATATTTCTTTGCAATCAAAGAAGACCTCTCCATCATTACCAAGACAAGTTTCTGAAATGTACTGTTTTGCCCAGGTTGAAATTATCCACAATTCTACCCATTTTGTTGAAAAATCCTATTGCTTCCAAAACATTAAAGCCTGGGAGTGGGATTTGGCACAGACTACCTCAGCGAAGAATGCCCTTTTTGCCATCTCCACAAACATTATCCCAAAGCTGGCCAGGCCATGGTGAAAAGTGATCACAAATTATGCAGGGCCAAGGGATCCTTGTCTCATTGTGCAGGGCTAAATCTTCTGACATCCAGCTGCACTGGCACATTGCACAGCTCTTCTTTGAGCAAAGAGATTGAATCTACACAGGCCGTAATTTAATCTGATTATTTTCATTCTGATATTCTTGAGTGCTCATGTGCTTCAAGTTTTTAAAATTACATTATGACATGATATAAAGGACATCAAACCACCCACTAAGCCTTCACACAGAAGAATTTAATAAATATATAAAAAATCACCATGCCACCAAAATGTTCCTCTAAATACTTGCATTTTAACTAAAAGCTATATAAGTGTAAGAAATAGCCTGCAAAAAGAAAAAGAAATTTTCTTTTCCTTAACAGCCAAAGGGCTGCACATTAGGACAGTCCATGCTGACCATGGCTCACACTTGCATAACAGGCACTTGCTCCACATTAGATATGTTTCCACAGATTCCATAAGCACAAGCAGTGCCAGGAGAAACTATGCTGTGGCTCAGTACCAGGGATACATATTGCTTTTGCACATTTTAAATAACACTAAGTACTTTTTTACCTATAGCTGCACTAACAGGTGCTATTGCAGCATCTGGAAAAGGTACTATGTAAAGATCAGATTCAGATTCATGGTTAGGCTCATTTTAAAAGTAAGTCTTCACTTTAAAAGAGAGCTAAGGCTTGACAGTGCCCAAATCCTCCAACATGGCTAATTTTAAGAGGCAGAAATCCTATGAGATCTGATATTTTGCAAGATTTCCCATCCGCATGCCTTCCAGCTTGAGAAGCAATTCAGAACCACTGCTATGGGCACGCATCCAAGCTTCAAAGATATGATGTGAACTAATCTCTATTTTAATCCCCCCTTCTCTTCTGCTGGGTATTACAAAACACAAGTTTCTGACTTTGAAGCTTCTGACTTTATCTTTCTAAGTCTGGAGCTGATACCTCTTGGTTCAGTTGAGAAGGAAATACTTAATGACCTTACCTGGCAATTAGCTTTCCCTGCTCTTCTGACTTGCATGAAGAAGGTGGGATGGTCCTGCCCAGCCGGCATGGATCAGCTGGTGAAAAGCAGAGGTCACTGTCCCTCAGGGGTGATGTCCCTCTGGGATCTCCCTCTCTCCAGCCATGACTTCCAGGGTCCTCTTCTCACTGCACTAGAACATCTCAGAAATGCTCTAAATCTGCATTTGCTAAGGTGGAAGCAGTCATTTGAGCACTGCAAGACTGCCACATCTAACCATTGACATCAACAATATTCAGACACCTGTTAAAAACTTACACTGACAGGTTCTGTATGCTGGCACTCCATATTCCAGCTTGAGACTGACAGAACATTTCTAAGTATCCTTTGACACAGTATAATTGTAGCTTATTTAGATAGAGTTAGTTTGCAATGGAGATTAGGCCTTTTTTTAAGACGCAGGACACAATGGGAGTTCAAAAATCTCTTGTAGCTTCTAAGTTTTTCTGCAACACAGTAGATGAAGTTGTGGAGAAGCAGAATAATTCCAAGAATGCATCAGTGATTCAGTGCCCCATGCTCTGAGCAAACAGGTCCCAGGGGATGATGCATGCCAGTGGTCTGACAACACCTCCACCCATGCAGCACTGACACAATGTTCATTTCCCTGAGGACGTGGCAAATGATATTTCCTGCAAGACTCTGGATTCGCCTCTGGGCAGGGACAGCTTCTTTTAGCCCAGAGGTTTCTGAGCCCAAAAAGGAACCTTGCTTTGGCTTCCTTGACTTATTCAGCAGCCCCCTGGAAACATGTGGCAGGGAGAGAAGCTGTTTTTCCTGACACCATTCAGCTGCCCAAACCAGTAACCTCTCCACAATGCTCTGGCAGACCTGCCTGGCTCCAAGGCCATGGAGCAGAAGCCTAGCGGCCGTCAGCCTGCCCCTAATTCACCCCTGAGCAACAAGCACCACAGCAAAAGGTGGTGAGAGCAACAGGGGCAGGGTTAGTAAGAAAATCTGTGACCCTTTAGGAGAAGGCTGTGCCATCAGAAATGTGGAATAGTGTATTTCAGTTGAAGGAGACCTACAATGTTCATCTAATCCAGTTTCCTGACCAAACAAGCTGTCTGACATATAAAATATTATGAAACCTTATTTCTGATATTTCTTCACTTGTAAGTCTCAGAACTTTCAACTAAACCTACTCAACCTGCAATTTGCATAGGTCATTTATTAGATTATTTCCAATCTTTCTCACTGATGAAGGGTTAACATGGTGTCCTTATATCCTGAAGCTTATAAATAATTAAGGACACAGCAGAACTCTTTATTAAAAACTACTGTAGTTTTTTCCAGATCTGATTTCTAATCCTTTCCAGGACAGCTGCACAATTTAATATTAAAAAATGGAAGTGCTGAACCATATTTTGCAACTTGCCAGCTGTTTGCCAGGGCAGAGGGGTGCATAGTCCTGGCAGGGAGGGCACAGTCTCAGCACCAGCCTTCTTGGAGAACCTACCTCTGCTCTGTGACAGTGTTTCAAGCAGCAGTGGCTCAGGAAGAACCATGTTCTAGCACATCCAAAAGGACATGAGGACCCCCTGGTCTGGCCACAGGGTGGGTGGTGCAACAGGGAGGCTCCTGCAGCACAATTTTGGAGCAGGGAAGGAAGGCACAGCATGGCTGAGAGGGAGGTGCTGATCACCTTGGCCAAGGTGGCCACCTCAGCCGTCTCCTTCCTTACAGCTCTGCACCTTCCCCTTCCTGTAGGTCATAGGGAGAGGCAGTGATGGGCACTGAGGAAAACAGTTGGTTGTGCTCAAGGGAGCAAGCTGGTGGGCAGCAGTTGCAAAAAGCTGATATTAAAAAAAACCCTAGAAATACCAATAGTGAGACCCCCATATCAAAAATGCCTTCCCCTCTAATGGTACTGCCACTGACACAATTTTTCTTCTCTTGCTTTGTCATTTATCTTGTAAATCAATCCATCCGCTTTCAAACCAAATGCGCCAAGTAAATATGAAGATTATTAGGAAGCTTTTTTTTCCCCTAGAGCAAATTAAACAGCTGGAGGTTACACTTTTTTTTTCATATCGACAAGCCATTACTGGGTGCAACACAAAGCAGTTGGCTGCACACACAACCCTGCAATGTTTCACTAGGTTGATGCAGCAAAATCAAAGAACTTGTGCCTTGCACCCAGCTGCAAATGCCAGAGAGGCTCCTAAATGCCACTGATTGTATGGCAACTGTCACACCACAAGAGCTGATCTTCCCAGACAGTGGAAGTACACAATTAGGTCACATTAAACATAGAGAAAATACCACAGCAGTTCCACATGCCAAATACAAGCGAGCGACACTGGAAAACAGCTCCCAGCTGGCAAAAGCCATCCCAGCATCCATAATTTCTGCTAAGGGTTTACAGACGAAGTCTGCGGGTGCAGAAGTGTGAGCAATCACCCAGACAGAGGGAGTCATAACATTTTCCCACAAGGCAGAGAAGCGAGACAGGCAAACACCAAAGACAGGTTTGTTCCCCCTGGGAAGCCACCACATTCACAGAAATGGAGGGGCTGGGTACTGCGTTTCTTCAGGACGGTTTCCTTTAGGGTCGGAATGAACAAGATGAAGCAGTGATGGTCACAGCTGAGGCTTCAGACTTGGGAAGGCCTTTCTTCTGTATACAGCACCAAGCACAGCAACTGGAGCTCCTAGCCCTACCACAGGAGGAGTCCTTGTCATTGCATTGTCCTTATCATTGCACCCACACACTACGAAGCCTGTCTTTGGCCAGAGGTGGACTAGCAAGAGAAGCACAGCCTACTCTGCTTACAGAAAGCCTTTTGCATCCTGTCAGTGTCACATAACTATGTTCTGCTGAGTCCAGTCTTGCAAAGCTGGAATGAAAGAAAGTTGTCGTTTTGGCAATCAGCTCTATCACAGATAACAGACATTCTGTTGCACAATATTTGGGTCTCACCACAAATTGCATTGAAAAGACTTCTATGTCGTTGCCACACAAGTGGTAATTATTTAAAACATGAGTAAAAGGGCTCTGTACAGGACCTCAAAAAGAGGGCAATGCTGCATGGGGAAAAAACACACAATAACATACAAGCTTCAACACTGTTGAATAGTGTCAGTCTATGTCTTTTTACTCCCATGTACCTTGAAGTGACTTGTGGAGTCTGCTGATTACAAAAGCATGTTTAATTTTTCCTGTGATCAAACACACCCATGATGCAGCAGCAAACAGTGCACCTCAGGGAAATGTCACACAGTTTTTGGGATGGTGAGTGGGCAGCATGGCTTTCTCAGCACATGAATTAACACCTCCATTCTTTTAAAGTTTCCATTTTTCCATTGCTTCACCAGGGTTTTTCAGTAAAATCACTAGTAGTCACGATCAGCATTCCTGTTGCAGTATCTCCTCTGCATGCATTCTCACAGAGCATCCCCATGGTTCACTTCCAAACATAAGACCAGGGCCATTCTTCACACTTTTAGGTCAGCCCTTTAGCACAGGCCAAGGGCAGCATCTCAGCCCAAAAGCAGGTGTCAGAAAGGCACAGGCAAAGGTGCCTGCAGGAGGTAACCTTCTGAGGTGTTGCTGCTGCTGCAGTGCCCATCATCAGCGTCTGAGAGCAAAGTCACACACCAGCACATGCTAGGAACCAAGCTGAACGCTTAGAGGAAACAACCAACCTACAAAATATTCTGAATTGTGATACTTAATCTAGATTCCAGCCCAGAATAAAGATGGTCAAGTTATGACACCCTCATAAATTAGATTTAGTATGGTCTGTCATGGCACAAGATGACAACATCACACTTTCACAGAATGGTTAAGATTAGAAGGAGGACCACTGGAGGTCATCCAGTTCCTGGTGAAGCAAGGGTCCTGCAGAGCAGGTTACTGAGATTGTATCCAGATGGTTCTTGGATATCTCCAGTGATGGAAACTCCACACCCTGTCAGGGCAAAATGTTCCAGTGCTTGGTCNCTCTCTGGGCAATCTGTTCCAGTGCTTGGTCACCCACGCAGTAAAGAAGCTCTTCCTCATGTTCAGGTGGAACTTCCTGTGCATCACTTTCTGCCCATTGCCTCCTGTCCTATTGCTCAGCACCACGGAGCAGAGCCTGGCTCCATCCTCTGGACAGCCTCCCTTCAGATCCTGATAGACTTTGATGAGGTCCCCTCTCAGTTGCATCTTCTCGGGGCTGAACAGGCCCAGCTCCCTCAGCTTTTCCTCATAAGAGAGATGCTCCTGTCCCTCAGTCATCTTTGCTCCCCTCTGCAGGACCCGGTCCAGGGGCCCCATGTCTCTTGTACTGAGAAGCCCAGAAATGGACACAGCACTCCAGACGCGGCCTCACATGGGCGGAGCGAAGGTGTAGGAAGCCCTCCTTCATCGAGAAGGAGGAGGAGGCCCGTGGGCGAAGCCCCCCGGGGCAGCCGGGCGGGAGCGGGGACGCGCCGG
>WBMZ01011720.1:0-19011 GCA_013400975.1 Atrichornis clamosus | reverse complement strand
GGGATAGGACAACCCTGGATGTATGTACGNAGAAAAGTACCTGGGGGTCCTGGTCGAAGGCAAGACGAATGTGAGTCAGCAGTGCCCTGGCAGCCAGGAGGGGCAACCATGTCCTGGGGGGCATCAGGCACAGCATCGCCAGCCGGGCAAGGGAGGGATTGTCCTGCTCTGCTCTGCACTGGGGCAGCCTCACCTCGAGGCCTGTGTGCAGTTTTGGATGCCACAATAAAAGAAAGATATAAAGCAAGTAGAGAGTGACCAAAGGAGGGCCATAAGGATGATGAAGGACCTTGAGGGGAAGCCGTATGAGGAGTGGCTGAGGTCACTTGGCCTGTTCAGCCTGGAGAAGAGGAGACTGAGGGGAGACTTCATGGCAGTCTTCAACTTCCTCTTGAGCGGAGGAGGAGCAGCAGACACTGATCTCTCTCTCTCTGGTTGTGTCAGGGGAGGTTCAGGTTGGATATTAGAAAAAGGTTCTTCCTCCAGAGGGTGTTTGGGCACTGGAACAGGCCCCACAGGGAAGTGGTCACAACACCAAGCCTGACAGAGTTCAAGAAGTGTTTGGACAATGGTCTCAGGCGTAGGGTCTGACTTTTGGGGATGGTCCTGTGCAGGGCCAGGAGTTGGACTCAATGATCCTTGTGTGTCCCTTCCAACTTAGCATATTCTGTGATTCTGTGAAAATCTATCCATCTGCCATACTGGAACTGCTCCAGCATTGCCCTTTATGCTGTCTAGATTCTCTAGCAGTAATTTATTAAGTAAAGAAAATTAATATTCAATCAGTAGCTCGTAGGCATTCAGTTGTGCCCCTTCCACATTCCTAGTAATTCAGCCTTTTCTGATGGGAGTGGTTGGAAACAGACAGTGGCATGAGTATTTGGGGATGTCATATTGGCCACCATAATCTCACTGTATTTTACAGATAATAAAAGAAAGTTAATTTAACAAAGGAGTGCATTTTGGGTAAGCTGTCTGTATGACCTCGTTGTGCAACAGTGAGGTAAGTATGACTGATGAGACACAGCATCCCAGAGACAGTTTTCCATCTTTTCCCAATCAGGCTCTTTGTTTTCTTTTCCTTTATTTGAGCTGTAGAGTATTTTGTTTAAAGCATACTCATTCAAGAGCCAGGATTTATCCTGCCACGGGACAGTTTGGGAACTGTTAACCTTTCAAAGTGCAAGCCCTGTTGCTGCAGACATGCAACTTACTTTTTAACTGCAGTTCTCTTATTAATATTTCTGATGCAGGAACTGCCACACTTTTTTTTTTCTGTTTCTAAAGGATAGGGACAAACTATGTTACACAGCCAGCTGTAGAAACTAACCTTGCCTGAAATGGTAGACTGCAAAACCAGCAAGGAATGGAAGTCTTCCATTAAAAGGGTGTCTTGTTGGCAATTTTTTTTCATCTATCAAAGTTCCTGAAAGACTGGGAAGTAATTCCGTCAAGAAAACAAGCAAACAGGAAAAAAAAAGAATCACACAGGAACAATGGAGAGCAGTATCTTTATTTTTCCCAGTAGAGATATCTACTTCTGAAATGGTAAAAAATTTGCTGGCATACAGAGGCAAGCATTTACACTGGGAAAATTACCCAGTTATTCCCTCTTGGTACCTAAAAGATATAGCATTTAAAAACAAAATGTTTGTAGTTAATGCAGCCCAGAAAGTTATTTCTGAAAATTCTGTTATCTAGAAAATACACAGGGAAATAGAGGTACATTGTTGTTACAGATTTACATTTCCTGATTTTAAAAATATGGGCTGAAACTTGACCAAATTCAAAAACACCGAGACATGATCATTTACTGATCATGCTAATTTACTAAAATACAATGGGGGGTAATATGCTATAGATTGCAAAGAATGGTGGGTCAATAAAAAGACAGCTGCTACCTAGTACATACACTTGTTTTTTTCTCTTTGGTGTCATTTTCTCTCTCTAAGATATGGACAAGGTTTTGACCGATTGTTTTTACCATAACGTAGTTTTCTGAAAATGCCAAAATTCATGAATATTCTGGTAACTTTAACTGAATTGTCATCATTCTTCTGAAATAAGAGAGGTGACCTAGAATGCCATCAGGAGCTTTGTATGTACCAGGTAAAGAACTGCAAGATATCTCTGAGTTAAATCCAACTCATCTGGCCATCTAAAGACAGGAGAAAACTTTAAAGTGTTTTTAAAGGATTTATTGCAAAATTGGAGCGCTCTCTTGTTTGACCATGCTGTGTATAGTCAGATATTTTCGTAGCAATTACTATGAATTAAATACTTAAGAATGTGGAGTCAGAACAGCAACTAAAATGTTAGTTTCCTGTAACAAAATTAATGTGGTGTGAATCCTGAAATCAACACCTCCAGAACCTAGATCATTTTTGTAAATATCAGCACTATTTTTAATATTTTATTTTAATTCGAGTTGCCGTTCTGCATAGATTGAAAGAATAGAAGCAAACCACAGAAAGTGTTCAGCAAGCTTAGGTTTGTGCATCAGAGTGGTAAAAAGTAATTTAAAATAGGAAATAAACAGTGATGAGATTCAGAAAACAGTGAAGGAAGTACATGGTAGAGGAAGTACAAAAAGCACAACAGTATTACAATATTTTGCAGACACTGGAAGAAAAACAGAATTTATATAATCTTGCATTTTATCAGAAAGGAAACATGAATACAAATACAAAACTCCATCAAGCAGAAGATAATTCCTAAGAGAAATATTTATGTGACATACTGAATGATGCTGACAACTTTATTTCTCAATATCTGTGCATATATAATATATATTTCTTTGACCTACCTATAGTGTGAGACTGTGCCATAATGAACAGAATATCTATGCAAGTAGCAATGAAATATTCACTAAGGCAGTTGATACTGCTGAGATACAATCCAAGGTTAAGAAATGTGTAACCCTGAGTCTGCAGAAAAGCAAAGCTAACACAGAAAAGCATTTTTTGTCACTTTCTGAAATAAATTTTAAAATCCATAAATCTGAGGTTATTGCTTGCAAGTGTTAATGAATAAATTATTTTATTCTATTGCTTTCAAATGCAAAAAAGTATAACAGTATCCTTATATAAACAGTACACTTATATAAAAGTATAACAGTCTTCTACACTTTAACTAGGAATAAGGGGAAAAAAATCATTTACATCCACCACTGTCATGTCAAAATACATTACAAAACACCATAGCAGGGTTTTGAAAACGATTGTGGAAGCTCTTGGGAAAAGAGATGGATATGACCTCTCAAAATGCAGCAGACACATCTTCAATGAAATAAAACCCCTCACATTATTGATCATAATATTTTCTTTTAGTAGTATATGTAAACTAACAGAACAGCATTTTTTATGCTCATTTGACCTCCTTATTCAATACCAAAGCTTCATGAAGTTGAGAGTCTTCTGTGCTTGCTGAGATATCTGAGAGTTAGGCATCTAGCTCAAAACAGATTACCACAGATTTACTTTATAATCAATGGAAACAGGTCTCTTTATCAGGCAATTCATCTTATTGTCAGCAAAAACAAAGAATCAGTTTCCCCAAAACAGTTATCTTGAGCCTATTGAGATCAAAATACATGCAGGTGCTTGTCAGATGGGATATCAGACAGGTGGGACACCCATTCCCATGTGATACGCATCCCTGTAATCTGAAGTGCCAAAAGTGGCAGCAGACACCTGGATTCTGGCAAGAAAATCTTCCCCTGAGCGTCCAGTGTAGTGGTCACTCTCTGAAAGGCTCTAGAGGTAAAGAGAGCTTAGGATGATGACTTAAATGCATGTTTATAACTTTTAAATACTTAAATTCGGTCCCACCTTTTATGCTATAATTTTTTCTATGAATAATGTATGCAATTCTTCATACACAAAAAGAAATAGATCTTCTCTGCTTTATATAGTTGGCTTGAAGATGATCTTTACCAAGAGAATCTTTGCAAAATTAATTTCCTTAGGTGATGTGAGATGTACCATAGCAGAGATTGATTTGAAGGGGAGAGGGGCTAAATACTATCTATAACACCTATTTTTAGATTTAGCATAAAATGTGTGAGAAAGACACAATAGATGTTACAGGTGAAAATATTCTCTTTTGTTGCTGCTTTGCTCTACAAAGTTGTCATACTGCGCCATAATGCCCAGCTAAGGGCAGTATGTGCTGAATGTAGGTTTACGTGCTGAATTTAGGTTTACGTGCTGAATTGAGGTTTATACAGCAAGAGGAGAGGGCATGATCTAAATCAGGTGTCTCTGTGAAGTGCTCTGAATTGCCATTTAGATTAGCCAAGTCCACGCTTTGGCCCTAAACCGCCAAGAGGAACAAGTCTCTGCTAAGCCGTATTGGTCCAATTTCACATCAGACACAGACAAAAGGCTTTACCTGTTCCTTTGTTTTGCTTTTTCTGTCTGCTTCTCTGTATGTTTCTGTAGGGTGACAGAAACTTATGCTCACTTCCTCATTTGCCTGCTTTGCGGAACAAATTAGAATTTGCCTCTTCGGAAAATCTCCTGAACAGTGGAGTACATACAAAGTAAATGTCTCTTTATTGTTCCTATGGAAGTGGTTTCCATTTGTATAACTAATTATCCCTGGAGTTGGGACTCAATTCCAAGATGTTTACATCTGACATGGACATTCTGTTATGTTAAAATTATCTGCTGCTTTATTTGAGGTACAAATGGGAGAAAGGAAAAGACATGTTTCTCAGCCTCATACCTTTGAAAGCACAAAACTGGAATTGAAGTAGATTCTTATATTGTAACTAGAGTATTAAAATTAACTGGGGTCTCCACAGGCTGTTTTGCTTTATGCCTTATCAAACTACAGGTTTTGTGACTTTTTAGCAGGCAGCAGGCTGATATGACGATGATATTATTGGTGCATACGCACATCCAGAGTCAGACATTTACTCATTTCAGAAGTTAACTTGAGGGAAATTGGATGTTTTAGGTAAGGTAGCAAATATTTAAGAAGGCCCACAATGTGGGTCCAAAATCTGGAAGCCACTTTAATGGTGCATAGACACCTGTGTATCACTATAGATTCAAAAATATATGACAGTCTTTTGTGATGGATGGCAAATGGCTTTTTTGTTGTAAAGCATGCATTCGAGAGATGAGTACAAGTTACTTTTTCATAAAGCCAGCAATGGATATAAGTACTGGGTTGGTTATACAGTTTCATCATGTAATTTGCATAAAATTATTTAGGATGATAACATTTCATTACAGGAATGGCTATGCTAAGCTGGTTCTTTGAGAGAATTTGCATTCTTTTAAGTGACTGCACGATAACAGCAACGGTAATGAAAATAGTGGGGTTTGAGTTGGTTTATTTTTTTGTAAATAGGCTAGAACCAGCTGTCAGTTTTGGTAATATAGATGAACAGTCCTTTATAGAGCCAGGGGTAGATAATTTCTAGGCAGATTGTTTCTTAGTTATTCTTAGAAGAAGCATATGTGCTGCATATCAATGCCAGGAAATCACTTGGAGCAAATGTGTTAGTAGCAAAAAGATACTGCTATTAATTGACACTTATAAATTTGAACTGCTCATACATTTTACCCAGTAATAGTACAAACACAGAATAATTTAAGTAAGAATGGGAATCTAGTCCAAAATAATCTAGGTTTATGTGTTAAAACAGGATTTCTGCAAATTAACAGTAAGTTTTGTGGAAACAGCAAAAATTACGCAAAGTTAGTTCTACTGATATGGTTTAGTCTATTGGTGAGAATTTCAGTGAAGTCTTTCATGGAATGCTTTTGGATTCTTTGGAGTTCAGAATAACTTAATTGCATAAATTTCATTAAGTAGTACAGTTTAACTGATGACCCAACTCCAATTTTCAAGCTGGATCATTATTTTCCTCCTGGAGTCATAGGAGGGAAAAAGTTTGTCTTCAAAATTAGTAAGGGTACACAAGGTAGGTGTTGCAAGTTAACTAGGAGAAAACATAACCATAAGGTTGGTATACTGAGAGTTTGCCATTTCCCACCATCTCGTTATTTCGACAAATGAAGAAAGAACTCAGCCAACAAGGCTGAGTGAACATTAAAGCTGCTTTCCTCAAACTGCAAATGATACACTACAAAGATCCTTGCCTCTAAAATGTGATCCAGCTTCTTCTTATATTCTTAGTAGTAGCAGTACTCATAAGGAGTATTTCCTTATTTTTCTCTAGGCATATGGAGAATTATCTTTAGCAAAACAAACAAAACAAAACAAACTTGCAGGTTGCACACCAGGTTATTAAAATATGCTGAATCAAGGAAAATAATTTTTTTAAAAAGAAAGACATCATGTTTCTATGTATATATGCTAACACAGGTAATTGGAATGACTAGATATGTTCTGTGAAAACCGTTCTTTGTTGCAATAGAAAAGCCTAAGGAAAACTAAATGTAACTCTTCAGTCTTTGAGAAACTCAGAGACTGTAGAGTTTTTCTGTATTTTAATTTGATATATGGGAAGCCATGGTCTTGGCTTTGTCCCAGTGACCCTTACTAAATGTATAAATCTAAAAAATAATAATAAGAAGAAAAGACTCAATGAAAGTGTTGGAAGCTTGTTCTTACAAAAAGGTATTTTCATTTCTCCATGGAAAAAAAAAAAAGAAACATGAGAACCACTCCCCACAATATGTTTTTATCCAAAATTTATCTATTTGAAGAGTACAAAATCAGTGGAGGAGGAGAAGATTGCACAGTATAAATTGTGCTTCTGATTTAAATCAGGGTTTTTTTGGATGGAAAGTTCTCAGACTTCTACAATGGCATATGGAAATCCTAGTGTATTAGATAGTTTTCTGTAGGTTGTGAAGAAGGAGATGAAATATGGGAAGCTGATTTCAACCTGGCCAGCACAGCACAATATTACTTATTTGACCTATAATTGAAATGTTCTTTATTCTCTGAAACATTTGCAGTATCCTGCCGTGGAAATGGGCTTATTTGCTGCTGCTGCTGTTGGTTGATATTATTTTATTATGCTTTATTTTGCTAATCTTCAGAATAGTGGTCAACTGTATGTAGTGCATAGTTTGGATCATGTTCACTACAGCTTAAGCTATACGTTGGAACAGAGAGAAAAGAACAAATTTGGTTTCAAAGACTTCAATCTTTGAGATATTTCAACATTTCAAGGAATTTTTAATAATTTCATACCTAATATACTTCATGGTTTAGACATCTATGGTTTGCTGTCAGTTAGCTTTGAATACTACTGATTATGAATTTGAATAAAATAGATAATAGGTATCATTGTAAAATAACAGTAAGCTCTTTAGGAGGCATGTTTTGTTTCTTTTTATTGTCACAGTAGCTATTTCTACATTTATTCTATCTTGGTCAGAACATCTGACAAACAATCATGGTATAAAAATCAGTAGTTAGAGTTCAGATTTTCAAAAACCAGCTAGCAGAAAATGCTTCCATCTGCTTGGAAAGCATTGGATCAAACTTTTAGAAAAAAAAACCTAAGCTGCCTTCACCTATGTAAGAAACACTGAAAGTAATCAACTATGAAGTAACTATATGTTCTTAAAACTAAGCGGAGATTCTAAAAAGCAGTCACAGAATTCTTATATTTTAAAGCAAATACATTATCTTCTTGCTTGAGCTGTCTCGATTTGTCTTTCTGATCAAATACAGTAACTAAGGAAAGCACATTTCAAACCTTCAGTGAACACTGAAGATGCCCATTTGGTGCTGTTCAATTTCTTCCACCATAATCATCTAATTAGTACTAAAATATCTTCTAAATAGAAACTTTTACATTAACTAAACACTGTAGGTAGTTATTAAGGACATGAAAAAGTCCACACATAAAAAGTTGGATATTAATTAACTGAAAGATCTTAGGCCAATAATATCTGTGACTTATTATTTTCCCTCTCCTCCTTTCTTATCAAAGGTAATATTGTTAGGCATAGTATTTTTCTTTTTATGCATCTTAATAATTGTATTTCTTCATTTACATGTATAAATTATAGTAAAATATCATTTTCTATCTTATTCTTTCTCAAAACTACTGGAATTTACTCATTTTCCATGTTATTACTGCAAGATTCCCTAAGAGACACTAAACCTCCCATGCTTCCGTGGAAGCCCACAGTTCGTCCTGTTTGCCATGAACCTGAAGAATTGATTGCTTGTGTTCTTGCAGGAGGCAGCACAATACAGATGCCAAGAATGATGACACACATTCCCTCCACCTTCTCTTCTCCAGACTAACCAACTGCACTTCTTTCTAACTCTTTCCTTGGATAATATTTATTTGTCTTCTGAAAACTCATTCTTTTCCTCTAGGCTAAGCAGCTTGCCCATAGTTCTCTTGATGATCATGTTCTAAATTGAATTTGATACTTGTGGTTTAGGAACGGTATCCCCCAATTTAGTACTTCCACTAAAAAAACCAAAAACATAAGCTGCTTCCCTCCTGCCCTCGGTGAGAGATACAAAAGGTAGAAATCACAGATTGAGATAAGAACAATTTACTGGAAAGGGCAATGAGACAAGAAAATGAACAATAACAGAAACAATACTAATGAGAAAAATGTACAAAGAGAGGGTGATTTACATGCAAAAATGCTCACCAGGCCCTGAACAATGAAAAAAAGGTGGACAGACCCTCCACCCACCACCCCAGAACCCAAAGCCACACTGCTCCTTCCTGGAAGCAGGAGCACCCTTACTTAAGCACCATCAATGATGTGTCTGGTATAGAACAACGACCTAGACATGTCCACACAGCTCCAGGCTTCACCCCCTCACAGCTACTGCAAAAAAATTAACTCTGTCCTGGACAAAACCAAAACAATATTTCAGTGAGGTATATTTTCAATATTCAATGCGCTGATAAGCAGGGAGGTGATTACACATATTTTAGAGGCCATAATCCCTTTCCACATCTATTCATGTTGTTTACAATTTCACAGTAGCATGACGTTGCTGCCTTGTGGTCCCCAGGTATTTATTTTCCAAATGTTATTTATGCATTTGAATATTCCTGCTCAACTTAGTACCTCCTATGGGTCTGCTCAGAATATCATCCTTTTATCCATTCCATCCCTCAGAGTTAACAGGCCTATTTTGAACGTAGTTTCCATTCCCCAACATACTGGCTGTCCCTCCTAGTATGGTATCATCAGCAAACTTAATGAGTAAACTCACT
This sequence comes from Atrichornis clamosus, assembly GCA_013400975.1. Lineage (NCBI taxonomy): Eukaryota > Metazoa > Chordata > Aves > Passeriformes > Menuridae > Atrichornis > Atrichornis clamosus. The sequence goes on along the minus strand of WBMZ01011720.1, from coordinate 9,824 downwards.
GCTCTCTCATCCAATCCTTTAATAAAAATATGTAATTGAACTATAGAATTGACTCCTGGAAAATTCTTTCTATATGTTCTTCTGTCTTAACAGTGAACTGTTGATAATTTCAGTCTTTGAACAGTTTTATGGTCTGTTATTATTTAGACTGACATTACTAGTTTATGAGGATTTCATGAGAGGGAATGTTTTTCTGTCTACAGAACTTGCCATCCTGCTGTGGAAGGAAATGAGGTTAGCTAAACATCATTCGTTGTTGGCAGATCCACGTTGGCTGATGTTCATTTCCTTGTTGCCTTGCAGGTGCTAATAATATGATGACCTATACAACTGTACAGAAAGAACTGTAGTTAACTCAGAGAGCTTGTAATATTTGGCTCCTCCTTTCTATCTTCTTTAAGTGGAAAATTTTCTTTTCTCTGGTCTTTTGAAATGAGATTTCGTTTCCACACTATCCTTACCAGAACACTAAGTGGCTCTAAAATATAATCAGTCAGTCTTCATGCACCTATTGTTTCTATTTGTCAGGATCACCTGGCCTGAAAATACATAAATTACCTAGTTAGCCCTGGACACACATAGCCATATATGTCTAGACATCTACTTTGATGTGTCTTGATGTGCGATTCAACTGGAATGTAGGCATCTGATGACATTGTAGACACTGTGGGCACAATTCTTGGCCTCCAGCTTTCTTTCCAGAAACATATATATCTTCTGAAGGACATCATACAAAATTTCATTTGGTACCAAATTTATATCTTATTTACTGTAGAACACAATGATATTAATCCCTTTATTTAGGTGTGATCAGAACAGCTCTCCAGACTGTCCTGACTGTGTTGACTAGATCACCAACTACTATTGTGCAGATACCCCCCTTCACTAGAAGTGCACTCAGAGCTTGATTCAGTTGTCTTGACAAAGGCATTTGTGCCAATTTAGATGGTAAGTGGCATTTAGTCTCACTTCCAGCTGACAGTCCAGGAAGGTACATGTAACCTTTAGCCTCCTACATCACACCTGCAGTTCACATGGTGCCAGGTGCCTGAGTTTAGGGAATTAATTTAAGCCTTAATTTTCAGTCTTAATGTGGAACTTAGTCCTGTTCTTGGAGTTGAACTTCTGTGTTTACCTTCATCTTTTACATCACATACAGTAAGTTAGCTCTTGCTGAAGTGACTGGTCCTTTTGTTACTGTAAAATACAGGTGCCAGTTTGAGCCCTGATTCAATCCTTTAGCTATGATTCATTTTTCTTATTCGTAAACCAGAGAAAAGTTCTTAGAGGTTAGAGCAGTTATAAAGGAACAACTCTTAATAAGTGATATGGATATAACTAGATAAGAGTTACTATATAAGTCCTGGATTTTATTATTGTTAACCAAAGTAACTTTGGGAGTTGGCATGAATTCTGAAATGGAAACATCTCTTGTTAGCAATGGACAAATTTTCTGCAGTTTCCCTTGTTGAAATTCAGGTCCCTTCTGATACAAGAAAAGATGTTTTTCTTTTTGAAAAGATTGATTGAATGGTAGTAATGGAAAATCTGTAATCACCATAAATCCAATTATAATCCACTATGACAGACCAATCATCAGAATGAAGCTACAGTAGAATGCATGTATGAACATTAAGTGAAACACTTATTAAAAGTATGAGGTCATCAACTTGTGAAGCCTCTTATTGAAATACCTGCTTCATTAATTTTATTGCTTTTGTTTTCAGGTCTGTTTGGGACAGACTGTAATTTTGCTAAATGTCACAACCAGGTAAATTATGGCCTACAGCACTGTTGTGTGCACTGAAGTATCAGGGTCTAGATATGCAGATTCTGTCCTAGATCATGAGTATGGTCTCAAAAGATGCCCCCCAACCTAAGCAATTCTCTGAATCAGGGGCATGGTCTTGTTCATACTGGGGGAAGAAAAAAACCAAAAAGATACTGTAGTACAGATGATGACCAAATCAGCCATTGAATAGGCTAATTTCATTCTACATCTTCTAAGTAGCTACTTATGCCTATTATTCTGTAGCCTAAAGTCATCGTAAAAAATATGTCTCACATTTCTGTAGAGTGAGTCAGAAGAGATGGAAGATAATATTACCTCTTTTTCTGTCCATTTTTTCTTTGTTTTTTCTACCCAAAATTCTTTGTGCAAATGTTTTTTTAAATTTATTTTAAAGAAAAGTATTGGTAGTAACCCATGTTCTTGCAGTGGTTTCAAGCTCTGCAGAGGTACGTGTTTCAGAACTGCACAGACAGTATGTATGACTAAGAGACAGAGATGGCTGTAGATGCACACCTCTTCAACCTGGTTTTGGAAGTCTCTGTGCTCCATCTCTTGACACATTTAGGTGTCTGATTCAACGTCTGTAAGTTGTCTGTGAGTACAGCATATTTTCTGCTGGATGGCATGTCAAGTACCTGCATGTGTTTGGAAAGGTTGCATGATTTTGTAGAGGATGTTCAAAAAAGAAAAAAAGAGACATAACAATATAATTGGCAGTCCTTTATTGTGAATTTAGGATGCAGAAGTGGTAGAGTCCTTTCATTGTGATTGTACTCTCATTTTCTATGCTGGATGAAGTGCTTGCTACTGAAATATCATTCTAAGGAAAGCCTCTACATCATTTTTCAACCTGAACAAAGACTTATCGATTTCACCTGCTGTTGCTAGTAGTTGGGACAAAAGATACAGTAATTTGTGACTTGCTGGACCAGCTTAATGCAGTCCACAGGATCAGGGAATTATAACTAGCTCTCAGGTGGCTTCCATTCCAGGTCTCTCAGCTTCTAAGTTCAGTTTCAAATTCGATTGAAAGAGAACTTTTTGAAAGTGCCAGGTTTGAAGCATCATGGTTGTGTGTTTCTTACCTTTCTCAGGAGCTTCGACAATTGAAATAATTTTCAATTTCCTTCATCGGGGGAATACTATGGCTGAGTAAATCTTCTCTAATCCAAGTGAAAGCACTGAAAGGAAGACCTTTATTTTTAAAGCAGCAGTAACTGAATTCTAAGTGCTTTAAAATGCAGACCACTTAAAGACAAACTACCAAATCTCCTACTCTCTTTCCTTCTTCTTCCTTCCCTTCACGTCTTTCCTATTAATCATCACTCCCAAACTAGATAAAAGTTTAAATACTCTATAAAAATATTTCTGTCAATTTTTCTGTTAGTTTATAAATAATGTAATTTTTCATCAGAATGATTGCTTTGATTAATGCCATCTGAAATTCAGAACCTTTTGCCTCAATTAAAACAAAAAATTGCCAACTTCTTTTCATATTTGCCTATTTCTCTGCTTTCAATCAGAACTTTTACTCATGCCTGAAAGGTTAAAGCTAAATCATGGACTTTAAAAAATACACTTTTACGGAGCTTATGCTAAGTTCAGTATTTTGGAATAAGGTGTAACTGGAGTTACACTGGAGAGAAGAACCTGATCTACAGCATTAATTATTTGAGGAATAAAAATAGCAGCAAATTTTGAGTGACATTATATGATACTTCAACAAAGAAAATGCCTTTTACTGAACACAACGTTCACTGACATCAACATCTGCTTTTGTGTCTAGAATTTTTTAAAAGGACTCTCTTGTGTATTTTGATTTTTTTTCCTAAGAAAAGCATTATGTAAATGTTTTGTATAAGCCTTTTCAGCCTGAATTTCTATTATACAAGGAATGACTCACAAGTCTGCATTTCAGAGCCTATCCTGCTCATAGGTTTTGACTTTGGCTAAAATCCAGGACAAGCAACAAAGAAACCACAATTGTAACTCTTTGAGAATTAGTTACAAATAAATAATATTAGGGATACAGATTATGAAAAGTGAAAAGATTTTCTTATCAGATTTATTAATGGTTTTCAGTGCATAGACATTTCTGCCTAGTATCTTCTAATGCTATGTTGGCACTTTTTATTCACTGTTTGGTCTCCTAGGGTTATGAAGCAAAATACCTGTTACCTTGAGCAACCTGGTCTAGAGGAAACTGCCCCAGTCTATGGCAGGCTGGTTGGAACTTGTGATATTTAAGGTCCCTTCCAACCAAAACCATTGTATGATTCTATGAAAATGTGGATCATGCCTTTGTAATAGCACCTGGGAGAGTTTTTTATTCCTTATTATAAACAATATATCAAGTGGAGACATGTCATACAAGCTTTGTGTTCACCAACTCCTTTCTAAGACAAATCCGCCAGTTTGTATCCAAAGCCACTATAGATTTCTCCCATTGAAAGTAGGAGAAATTTTGGTTGTGATCAAATGCCATATAACTGCAGAGACCAGAGTAGCATTTGTGACATTGAGTGCAATTAAATTTGGCAGCATCTCTTATCAACTTTGTACCAAATTTTATGTACATATGCCTGCACTGAAGCTCTGCAGCTTCTGCTCTTTCTTCTTTCTGTCTCTTTGTGCTGTTTAATTAGGTGTTTGTTACAATCACCTTTTCTTTCCTGGCTACTTTACTTTGCTACTAAAAACTTACAAGAGAGTAGGATGAAGGAGGTTGAAAGAAGGAGCCAAACATACTCCACAGGCCACACTAAAAGCATTTCTTCCTTTTGGTTACCTAATGAAAACATTTATTTTAAGGTAAGGTCCATGAATTTTAAGGTCCATGAATTTACCAGGCTGGGAAATGCAATTGCTGGTTTTCTGAGATAATCAGCTAGTATTTTACAAGGCTTGCACAATTTAATTTTGATGTCTATCTATCTAGTACTACAGATACTGCTTGCATTTCCAGAATGAAGAGGCAATAACAGTGCTCTCCCCACATGAAGAAATGCAGTTTCAGTTAACATCAGTAATTTGTGATATCTTGCAGCAAGCACAAAGTACTGCACCGAGGACAGCATTACCCCAGCAGCACATATTGGGGGTTCACTGGCCCAAAAGCAGCTTTGCCAAAAGAAAAAACAAAACAAAACAAAATAAACATACCAACTTGAGGGACTCAGTCCACAAGAAATTGAACATGAGCCAGTGGTGTGTCTCCACTAAGTGTAGCCATCACTTTAGGCTATATGTTTTTCCACCTCTCTCTGTCTGGCACTTGTAAGACCACATCCAGACTGCATATCATTTCTCCTCATGACAACAATGACATGGACACCTTGGAGCATGGTCAGGGGAGGCTTCCAAAATGGTAAGGGACCAAAACACACAATGTATGAGGAGAGATTGAGACCTATTCAGACAGGAAAAGATTTGAGGACATCTTAGAAAAACTTGTTTAATGTGACAGTGTAGAGAAGGAGAAGTTAAAATTTTTTTTAATGGGCACACAGTGAAAGGATAAGAGACAGCAGTCACAAGCTGCAATGTAGGAAATTCTTTGAATTTTTCATGAAGTGCACATTTTTTACCATGAAAGTGTTCAAACGAAAGAACAGATCACACAGAGAGCTGTGGGATCTCCATCCTTGGAGTCTTATGTTTACATCTCAGATATTTAACATGACACATGACTCTAGATTATTTGGGCAACTGAACAGTCTCTCATGTGTCTACCTTTATAATATAGCAACTGTAGTGCCTAGACAAGGACGTGTCACTCAGGGGCCATGACCCCACTGTGTGGCTCCCTATAACAGCAGTTCTAAACAGGCTAAGAAGGAATGAGAACGTTTCTGCTGAACAAACATATAAGTTTACTGAGGGTATATTGGCAAACAAATTTTGGGAAAGGTTCTGAGTTAATTCATAGAGCTGCTTTAAGATATTTATTATGAGTGTCTGTTATGATCAGATTCTTAAAATTTTATCAAGAGATGCCTCTGCCTGAATTAAGGTGCAAAGGACACCATATGCCAAAGTCAATAGTATGGATTTTATTTTACAGTAAATGAGAGCAAGAGAGAAAGAGAGTGAAAGACGTAGAAAGAGGTGGGTGGAGAGAAAGAGAGTAACAGAGTAGAAAATATCAGCATTCCATGTATCCCAATGATGTCCCATTGATCCTCTCCATCTGGTCTTCTTGGTGGTGAGAGTCCCCTGAAAAACACAGAGTCCAATGGATTAATACACATTTAAGCCAGGTGGAACACCCAGGTACCTCCCCCAGGAGGGGGCCGGGTTTGGCACTGTCTCTTGCAACAGACTCTGGATCGGTTGCATCACTTTGCATCTCGTGCTGGTGCAAGACCTCAGGAATCAGTCTGGGGAGCACTTTGGGGGTCTTTGATGGATTATTACACCCCCTCAGCTGCCTCTCTCGTGAATGTCCCATGGATGTCGCCTTCCGGGAACTGGGGGTTTTACAACTGAGCCAGTTTGTGCAAGGAACAATGGGTGTTCATTCCCTCTGACCAGAGGTTATGCCACACACCAAAACTTCTCTTCCTCCTGCCTTGGCTGAGGGGGGAGTGTGTGCAAGCCTGGCCTCAGGAGATGAGTCTATGGGCTATGGCTTCCCCCACACCAAACTCAGTCAGGGATGATTTTCAGGACAGCTGCTGGGTTTGGTTTACCTTCTTCTCCATCAGCCTTTTTTGTTTCTCCCTAGACCTGAGATGGTTGAAAAACAGTGTCCCCTTTACGTAATCTGGAGTTCCCATAGGTGGCTTAACTCACAGTCCAAAGTCAGTCATGGGGGTGGGCTTCAGTAAAAATCAGGTTCTTTATACAATTTTGCCATAATGGGCAATAAGTCCTTCATAACAATATTTAAGCCATGAACCATAACATTTCAGTCTCTGACAGTGTCTCAGGAGGGAGCATGAGCAACAGTATTTCTTGTTTTAAAAGTTTAAGATGAATTTTTTCATAATTGTCAGTTTGAGAGTGAATTCACAGGAAGAGCCTAGCAAAGGACATAAGCTGAGATGAATACTAACAGTGAAGACAGGATGCTGGTGTTCAATTCAACAAAGACAGGGGAGCCAGTGGAGAAATAGAAAAGGATGTGATCTGTAACTGTTCCTTCTCTCCATGGTCTCAAAGGCCTGGCACTTGTAGTGCTCTTCAAAATCTAGTGTGAATCAGTTGAAAGAGAAAGTGACATATGCTTCACTCAGCTGCCAGCTATATGTTTCTGACAGTCAAATATACTTCCTATTCTCAACAACTGTAACCACTATCTTTCCTAAATGTAAGAAAGTCTTCAGGAAATAAGTTGAAAGAAGAATCTAGTTAAGAGTATAAAAGTGCTAGTGACAAAAAAAAAAAAAAAAGAAAGAAACATTCAGAGTTAGCCAAGAAGTTGGATAATTAGATGGAAGTTTTGGTCAACCTAATGGATAATTAGGGGTTAGGACATGTCTGACTGGATGGAAGATTTGTTTCCATGAAAGGTCTAGAGCTCCTCTTCATTAAATAGCTGCCAAGAAGAATCAAATTGTCTCTTTTTTTATGTTAGGAGAATTGGAGAGCATCATTTGTTCTAGTGTTTTCAATTTCAGCCTGCTTGGAAGTTTCATTCTTTCTTCCTTGACAAGACTTAAATACAGTGATATGCACATGGTTTTGTGTTAAAACCTGGTAAATGCCTAAGATTTCTCAATTAACCCATTCTGTAGTGTAACAGAGAAGATAGGAGAAAATTACTGATTTGGCAATTCTGTTAGGTACTAATAAAGAAATCTTCACCAACTTAAATAAGAAGAGGCTACTTGTGAGATCCTTTGGCTCTACATGAAGTAGGGTAGATAACTGGAACTCTCTGAAAGCATCTTTAAGTATTGTGTGAAAATGTACTGAAGCTGTGGTTGAAGCAATATTTTTCAGACATGTGGGGTATTTGAAAACATTTCTCCAGCTTTTCCATGACACTATCTACTTGTCAAAACCTGTGCTATTAAAATGACTACATTAGCAAAAATGCTATATGGAACTATCTCCCCCAATTTTACAGAACTAAAAAACTTGGTCAATTTTTCTTACAGAAAGCGAAAGAGAAAGAAGTTATATGAAAGATATTCTCAGGTCTATATGGGATCTATCAATGATGTTACTATAATAATTCCAGTAAATATCTGCTACAATCTGAATAAGATGCTGTATTCTGATGGAAATATTTTAAACAACCCATAGAATTATTCATAGACAGAGTCAATTATTAACAAATAAATACAAAAATAATATAACACAACCCAAACAAATCAATAGAACACAGCTTTCTGAAGAAAAGTACTTCAATGCATCTGTACTGGTACTCAGTACAAAATTCAAGGCAAGGTTGGATTGACCCTGTCTTTTCCTTCTGTTCCACAGCAAAATAAGTGAAAACAGCTTTGAGGAAGGAGGACTTCACAAGACTACAGTTTTGGCAATTATTCATTTGATCTCTCAGAGTAGGAAACAGACTGCAAGTGGAATACATGCTGGTAGAAGCTGTGAAAACAGGAATATGAAAATGATGGTTCAGTAACAGGCACTTTGTTTAGACTAGTGTCCTGTTCAGCACCTATTCCTGTCTAAGGGTCTGTGCTTTATGATTCAGTCTTTGTGAACCAGGTAGTAGGTTCAGAAAAGCTGTGACAAAACAACCCCATAAATTACTTAGAGCTCACACATTATATAGTGACCATAATCTAAATATGTAATTATAACTACAGATGCAGATCCTTATATGTGCAGGACTGGAAATAATCCAGTTGTGGAAGAGTGAGAGGAGGTTAATCCCATCCCACATTGTGGCACATCCTATCTCTGGTTCTTCACAGGAGGACAGTCTGTGGGAACAGGAGCTACCAGGAATCCCATCCTGCCCAGAGAGCAGAATTCTTCTGTCATGACAAACACCTCTTAGGCTAAGGCTGTTGTTGTGATCAAAATGTTTTGTGAGGAAGGTTCTAATTCAGCAAGCCTTAGCCAAAACACAGGCAGTAATTTGAAGGAACTTGGACCATCAGGAAGGTTTCTATCCAAAACTTGTCAAATTTCTGCCAGTGTGCTGGAAATCCTGCTCAACAGGTGCTACAGATCAAAGATATCCACCTGTGAACAGGGACAGCACTGACTCTGGATGGAAGTCAGTTGATCATATCTGGGAACTCCACCTCTTGCCAAATCTAGCTCCCGGATCCCCATCTGGCAGCCAGTGACTGCTGTCTGTGTGCAACAGGTCTGTCCCACATACCTGGGCTCTGCATCTTGGAACCTCACTCAGTAGCCTGCCAGCGAGACTCCCTGGAAACTGAGAAAATAAGGAGTGGGACTGGGATCTGGTGAGCCTTATTTTGATATATATATTCAGAGCTTTCCTTTCAGTAGAGAAGTCACCTAAACATTTCAACCAGTAATTCACAGAAGAAGGAACCCGCCTTGTCAATTATAGGTTGATTTGAGCTTCTAGAAAAGGACTGCTACCTTCTGTCCCTTCCCTGGGAAGCAGCTTGTATCTTGGTGTTTAGCAGAGTAGAAGATAATTTTAGACCACAAGAGAAAAAAACAAGGATGCAAGGACTCCTAAGGGAAATTTTCATGCAGGAGGGAAACTACAATGGGAAGGAAGGCATGAAGTTTGACATCCTCCATCATTCACGTGAAGAGAGTGTCTCCCTCACATTAGGAGCTGGGGCTATATTTAGTTACATTGCCTTCACTATTATAATGTCTGGGAAGCTGTTAATGAATAGCAGCTTTCTCCTCAGAGGCTTCCTTATTTCCCCTAACAGAGAGGTATTATCTTATTTAAGAGATGAGGACTGAAGCACAAATAAGGGTAGCCACAGTTTTCACGGCAACCAGGTTGCTGTTTCCCTTTGTCATGATTTAACTCTGGCCAGATGCAGGCACCCAACAAAAGCCACTCACTCACTCCCCCTGCAATGGGACAGAGGGAAGAGTATTTAACAAAGGGTTCATGAGT
>WBMZ01011719.1:0-55707 GCA_013400975.1 Atrichornis clamosus | reverse complement strand
CGCTGGCTCCCGGCCGGTGCTTCCCGGGCTGCCGGCGGCGGCTGCTGTGCTGCAATTTCCGCTTCTCCCGAGCTCCCACTTCCTCTTCCCGGCTCCAGGTGGGAACTGGAGGCGCCGCGCTCCGCCCCGGCGGGAGGGGCCGCGCCGGGCACGCCGCCCCCGGGATGCTGCGGGGCTCCGAGGCGCTCCGGTAATAAATATTTATAGCTGTAGTGCAGCTGCTCCTGCCCCCGTTTCCTTCAGCTGCTGCAGAAATGCACCATCAAGAGTTTTAAAATGGCCACAGGGGATTTGCGGCAGTTCTGAACATACTTTTTTTTTTTTTCTCTTTAATACTCACTTTTGCACCATCATGTTTTAGAAATCGCAACTACTCCGTCCCCAGGGGTTTCCAACACTTTTTATCAGTGGGCCAAATGTTCCCCTGGGGCTCTTCCCAGGGGATGCACATTAAACATGCCAAAATGAAAACAACCCGCATTTAAAATTAAAAAGGAATTACTGGTTTGCCCTCTCTCGTCTGAGTCTTCCAGAGGAGGGAAAGACTCCACGGAATGCCACTTCTAACAAAAAAATATTACAAAGAAACACACATTCAAGTTGTAATAAAGGGCAAGATTAAAAAAAAAAAACAAACAGGTGAACATAAACCTGACTTAATTACAAATGTAGCCAGTTCACAGTATAAATAGGCTCCATTACTTTTCCCTGGATTAAATAAAGTGCAAATTACCCTATAAACTGAATACAGTACACCTTAAAAATTAGGCTAAAGTGATTCTCAAAAAGCTGCCTGCTAGAGCAGAATACAGGCTCAGAGAACCTCAATCCTTTGGACATTTCTTCTGTCTGCTCTGTGCTTTTGGAGTTTTCACCTGGCCCTTCACATACAGGTAGGAATACCAACCACATTTCCATGTTGCTTTTCACCCATCTGTTCCAACATCCCATATAAAACCACAACCTCCTGCTGCCTAAGTTAACTACAATTGCCTTTTTTCCCCAAAACCCTCTCCTTTAATAGGAATTAATAAAATGTAGAATAACTTGTGCACCAAAGGGAAAGCGAAAAACTTTTTAAGCATTAAGTAAATCTCTAGTTTCTTTAAAAAGTACCCCCTCCAAACGTAATATGGTGTCAATCTTTAGCTGAATATTAATTTTGCTGCCCCTCCCTCTCAATCTTTAGTCTACCAAGTTCCAGGAATAAATTCTGCTTTGAACTGCTTTACCTGTTCTCCAAATTTTGGCATGGTAAATCACTGCTGTCCACAAGGCACTGCTAAAGCCAGCTCCTGTCCTTTAATTCCACATCAGTTTGAAAGATAAAGCTAAAACATCTGTTGTGAGATGCCCTGCCCTTTAAACATGCAAAAATGGCAAGTTTAAAGTTCACTCATAATTCTGAAGTATGCAGACAGAATGCATACACTCTAGTTTGTGTAGCCCTCTTTCCAACTAAAGCCTTTAAAGACATCTGGCATTGTACAGAATGTTGTATTTCATCAAGCGTTATCTAAGGATCACTGGAGCATCCCCAGGTGCCTTTCCCACAGGCACGTGCGTGGTTTTCTGTCAGCAGGGGGTGTGGGTGTGATTAAAATCGGGTAAGACATGTTTGTCTGGATTTCTCCAGGACGGCGTTGCTGTCACTCAGAAGGAAGCCACCACACAGTTTCTCCAGTTCGTGAAAGCTTTCGCCATTTCACTCATTTATTCTATCTCTCATGTCAGTTCCATTGTTCCATAACCATTAAGGTTTTACAGCCTTCAAATAATAAACGCATTTTCTTTTCACATTTTACAAGTCTATTCCGCATTGGTTTCACTTTTGAGAAGCAACAATACATGACTTTGAACACCTACTATCACATCAGTGACCAGCAACGCCTAATGCAAGTTTTCTCTAAACAGTCAAGTTTAGCTGAACAGGGAGTCAGGATTTCCTTCTGCAGTGTCATTTTAGTTTTTCTAGAAAGATAGATTCTCTGAAAATATAAAAGAGACTGCAAGTGAACAGACAGCAACTCGTACAGACAAGCCAGACAAACAGAGATGCATTATGGAACAACATTTAGGGCATCAGTGGCAGTGTTCCTCCAGGCACTCCACATCCTGCTGTCGATCTGGAGGACGTGATGAAATGTGCTCCATTATTCTGCAACTTCATCCTTCTGTCTTCTCTTCTACTCAAGAAACGGTTTACAAATATATTCAGATTGACATGAACAGCCCTACTGTGACCCCATTTTTACTGGTTCCCTCGACTCCTATGTTTCTCCCCAAATATCCTTATGGCCAAAACCTCATTTTAGTAACAAAGCAAGTGCTGCTGCAGTCTAGAACAGCACTTCAATCTTCATCATGTGGACCAGAACACACTGAAGTTGTTTTGTTTTGTTTACTACTTTTAAAAGCAAATCATAGCTCTAACTATGAGTAGAAGTAGACAATAAAGCAGTTTTGTCCAGAAAACTGATTAATCCATGTGGACTTGAACAATTCCAAAGAAAAAGTCACACCTAATGGAAAATTTTTTCTACTGGAGAAAGGTCATCATTTGAAACCAGATCTACAGGGCAGCAAACAATCATTAAGATGCTTTATTGACAATATCCACTCACTGCAAAAGTTTCTGCCTGCATACAATTAGATCTTAGCTTTTCCATAGTGTTTTATTGGCAGTGGAAAATGCATCAGTACTTTATTGAAAGAAAGCAATAAATAATACTGTGATAAAAATAGTTCAAAAGTAGACTGTACATATTGTTACATAATCTGAAAATACACAAAAGATTAATAGAAAAACAGAACAGCAACAATGAATTTCAGTTTTACAAGCAAGTTAAAAGTGGAAAACAAAATAAGAAAAAAAGACATGCTATATATATTGTTGCATAATAAATAATGCACCATCTGAACAGATTCTTGCTGGCTTTTTAATATGCCATTTACAAGTGTCAGATACATTTTCTACTCATACAGTCCAAAATGGCTACAACCATCAAAATGAAAGTCCAGACAAGTCTTTAGAACAAGTTTACAAAACACATAGGATGACTCACGTAAGAAAAGTAAGGCCTTTATTAGAAGATGCACTGCTTTAGTTTTCAGCCCATTGTACCTTCATCTTTCACTACTCATTTGACAGGAGACTGCAGTGCTTTAGGATTGGTCCATTAAAACTGGTTCCACCAGCATCTTTCCACAAGTGTTTTCAAGCAAAAAGGTCTAGGACAAAAAAAAACTCTCTGTGGCCTGTGGCTTATGACCAGGAATCATTATGAAGTCTATCTTCCTCAGTTAAGGAAAAGCAAAAACAAAAAGAGTTCTTGGTTTATGGCTTGTTTTCAGTCACGGTGAAGAGTCGCTATACAGATACAGCAGAGGGTGTCATGGCTGAGTCCATCACTCCTAAAACGTGTCCCGCAGGGTTAGAGTTCCTCCCAGCTTTTAAAACAGCTTCTGCTTTCAAGCAAGACAAATTGCCCCTACTTGACAAACCCCCTCTGTGGAAAGGTGCCGTTCTGAGAACACCACCACTCGTGTACCGTCCCTCCTACGTCAGCAAAGGCTCACCTGGAGAAAAGCTGGACTTGTTTTCAGATCTAAGCTAACAGCTCCAAAAGACAAAATATATACTGCTCGGTGTCATGAAACTTTTACAAAGGTATTAAAATCCTTTTCACCTTCAGGTTCATTATTAAAAAACAATGATAATTACAGTAACTGCATAATTTACAAAACCCCTATATTGCTTATAGGGACATATACATACAAGCATTACAGTACATTCAGTTGGAAAGACTAAAATTAGAATTAAAAAATCAGCAATGATTTGATTTGTAGACTGAATAGAAACAGAAAAAGTAAGTAACTATATAAATGAGAAGTCACATAAATATAAGAAACATTTAGATTCTAAAATATTTTCTCTATAGTACTCATGAATTTATTTGCTAATTAAAAACTCTGTAATAAAATATCTCCAAGTGTCCATTTAACAAGTATTAACAGGTTAAGGGTTCCAAATGTTCAAAATGCTGCATATCACCGGTAGAAATAGTGTGGGTAAACTGCAAAAACAACAAACAAAACAAAACAAAAACACACAGAAAGAAAAAAAAAAACCACAAAAAAATCCCATTAGCAGTTTTTAACCAACATTTCATTTCAAGATTCTCACAAACAGCTCAGCAGTGCAGCAGCATGCACTGAATTACTGCCATGCCACGTTGGATACAATTTTATTGCCTTCTGCAATCTCCAGCTGCAACGCAAAGTAAAGCACATGAGGGCAAATATTCCTGCCTGGAGGATTTTCATCCCAGGCCATCTGACTATCCAAACTCGTGAACCAGTGGGGAGAAGCAGGTGGAGGGGAAGACTTAAAACTTCAGTTTCTTGGAACTAAAAATATTTTAAGATGGCCCCTGAGATTATGAACTGACACCCTCACATGACCTGAGTTGTTACATCAAGAGTTTCCTTGCTCAGCACTTCAGATGTAAGAACTCTTTAGAACTGAACTCATACATGCAAAAAAAAGGTTCTGAATTTGAAAAAAGGCAGCTAAGACATGAGCTGGAAGGGATGCTATCAGTAAGAAGAAAGAAGCTGCAAGCAGAAAAGACAGACAATTTGTAGTCCATGAAAGATACCAGTGAGGGAGAAAGTTCACTGAATTAATTTTAATCCATTATAGTAATGAAAAAATAAATAAATTAGTTTCCTGGCTTGCAAAATGAGAGAAGTACTGTGCCATGAGAAAATACAGCAGAGGCTGCTGAAGAAACATTCCAGATCCTGGAGAAAGGCAGGACTGCAGATCTGTCACCAGCCAGAATACACAGATTTTGCGTTACAACACATCAGGCTGCCTTTTACTGGCAGCACTGCTCCCAGCTCCCCAAATTTAGGCTGCAGGTAGCTAAAACCAACCAGCCAGACTAAGCAATCACAGTGGCATGGAGTATCTAGGAACTGGAGAACTGCAGTTATCCCTGGAACAATTCAACACTGAAGCATGTTTTAGTGGGATTACTTGGACCAAGCAAAGACTCTGAGCTGCAGTGTCACACACTCATTTTCTTTCCTTTACATGCCTGATTTAGGTCTCTTCTCTCCTCCCCACTTCCCCCATTAGCTGTGTTTCATCCAACCTTGGATTTCAACACTTTCTACAGAGTTATTTGGCACAGGTCCTTTTAGAGGCTGTTTCAAAACCCTCAAAAGAATACAGTACTGACAAAACCAAGTATTTCAACACTCAAGTCTTCACTGTTGCAAATAAGCTCTGGCTTTTCAATATCACAACCTACCCTGAAAACTTGGGGGCACTTTTCTAAGTGTGTAAAATCACTGTAGTAAAATACCTGCTGTTTTATTGCATAAATAGCTGCTTTACTAGTATTCCTATCAACTTTACTCACCAGGAGAAGGCTTTAACAGGAGTAGGTCCTTACTGTAGCAGAATCCAATCTTTGTGTTCCTGATACACTGCCTATTCCAAGAAGCATGGGAAGACATGCAGAACACAGCATGCTTGTTAGTTTTCAAAAATAAAAAAACCCACCCCATCACAGCAATGGTGATTACAGCTTTGGTACTCACCCAACTCTAAGGTTACAAGTTAGAAAAGCAGAATTTAATTTACAGTTTGTGTATCAACCACTTCTTGTTCCAGGAGCTAACAAAAAGAATTCTAAAAAAACCATCATGCCAACTAGCACACAAAAATTGGCAAAGGTAATTTTGTTAAGTTTTTCCACTACTTTATACAGTTTATAAATATTTAATATCTCAAAAAGAAAGGGTTTTTACATGGCAAAGACTTCACTTATTTTAATTTATGGAATTTTCCACATGAATTCTGGAAAATATTTTGTGCTAGTGACAATATCTAAAATTTAGAAGAGCTGACATTTTAGAGAGCAGCATCAGATACAAAGATTGCTTCTTTGAGCTTTATGAATAAACACAGTTTTCAGAACCTGAGCAAGTCTAACAGATTGTGCTGAAGTTCTCACCCTGTCTGTTCCAATAAAAAACATTTTATATTTGTTTTTACTTGTCTTTTGTAAAACAAATTCAAGTCAAAGTTTATTCTCATGGTGCTACAGAGACTGTTTTTAAGCAGACAAGATCCCCCATGGGACAAGTGATCAACTTCCACTTCCAAGTGGGATTTCTGGGGGTTTGCTTTTTGTTGTTTCGTTGGGTTTTTTTAAATTCAAGTCTCTGTGTGTGCACACATACACATAGTTCATTAAGTACACAGCAATTAATGAAACAGTGATTTCAAGTATGGTCAGTATTGAAGTGACCACTGCAGCGGGGGTAAGGCACATGTTACTCAAGTTTTAATAATCTTCAAATTACCTGAAGGAGTTCACTCACATCATTTTTGAATGCATTTTACTGTATTTCCCAAGTGAGACTTACATTGGTCTAATTGCTGCTAATTAGAAATTATGCATCACGTGATTAAAAGACTTCTACTGAGCTGCCCTTTTATTTTCCCAGTTTAAATTACATATATGTCCAACTATAATTCTCATTTTGTTACTCCAATGATATAAAAAAGAAACTCCACATCTAGTACAGCTTCCTGAAATGACAAAGCACCCTACGGTTAAACACAGTGTTATAAATACAACCATGCACAAGACAGATGCTCTTTTTATGCAGCAAAAAGGTCATTTAAACTTAATTCCCCCGTAATCTCAGGCAAAAAAGCACATCATGCTTAAAATTATACAAAATCAATACCATCAATCTGCATCTTCTTTGGCTGCATAGAGGGTGAAGACATTGAGGTTGTAACTCTGAAATTTGCAGGAAGAGTCTCTGCTGATCCAGCAGCTAAACCTCTTATGTCCTTTGGTCTAAACTTCTTTCTCCATGAAGGTGCTCTCCTAAAGCTCTTATCATCATCCTGTCATATTGACAAACAACATTAGCAGTGCCAGAAGTGTAGGGTGGTTACTGACATTCAAAGGGTTACTGACAATCTTAAGTAAATGTATCACCGCTGAATGAGGTAATGGAGAGGAAATGAGAAGTGTGTGTATTAAATACTGGATTTCCCAGCAGTGCTTTCCTTAAGCACTTGGGTAAATGTAACTTAATTACCCAAGTGCATTTTCCTTCCCCCATTAATAGATCTGCATCTTTCACGCAATATTCCCACTTCAGAAACGTAATGCTGCACTTGCTAAATACAGTTTAAGTCCCTCTTCCAAAAACATCTTTGGCAGAGAAGGCACCATGTCAATGCAACCACTTCTCCCACATAACTCTCATTAGCACCAAGGACGAGGCAGCACACAGTTAATTAAGATTCTCTGGGGGAAGTAACAAGAGAATCTGTTCACTGAGCAACTGGAAAGGTTAAAGATGGGACACTCTCCTTTATGCTGTGGGTGCAGAGGGTCTACAAAACAGCCTCACACCTAGAGAGTTTTACACTCACTTCAGGGCAGTTATACACCAAAATCACAGGCTGCTCAACAGAAATTACTCTGATGTGCAAATACACCTGCTGGTCTTCTACACCAGTATTAATCAAAAGTAACACAAGATTTCTTAAAAACCACTCAAAGCTCTTTGAAACAGTGCTCCTTAGGATAAAGAGCCTTTCTCTATGTTACAGTGCTAACCAGTGCCTTTATTACAGCTTCTTCATCTGCAACACTGGTCACTGATTTTCCCATATTTCGGATAAAGAAGATTCAGCCCAAGGTGCCCTTAGGTATTAAGTACACGAGCCACAAAAACAAAACTTGCAAATCTTCTCAATGCTTTCATATTCAAAGTCATCTTTGAATGTACAAACCCTGCTGTATTAAGAAACCCTCAATGACAAGGAGTTCCAAGTTAAGGTTTCTGTCACTATTGTGTCAAAAGCTTAAGAAGGTTCAAGCTAAATTCTTTCACTTAACAGTTCTGATAAAGTTTCCAGGACCATAAAACAGGTCAACAACTCAACTTACTTCATCAAGTCTTCTGTCAGTGCCCATAGCAAGAAGGTTGTTAAATTCCCTCTCCAGAACAGCACGAGCCTGAAGGTTGTGGAACAAAAGAAATGGAAGTCAATTCCAAAAGATCAGTAATTAGTAATCTATAATGGTTTTAAAAACTTAATAGGACCCAAATTGTTTAATACTTTCTTGTCAGATTAATAAACATACTTCACACTTGATAAGTCAGTACTTGAGAAGTTACAATTTAATTTGTGACTTATTAAAAAATGTAAGGAAGACTTAACAGCTCTCCCTTAGTTATTAACAACCAGAAAACTTTTAGAAAAGCATAATTTTCAGTTTTTCTGTTATATGACAATGGACAACTTTCCATTGCTGAAGTTTTCAGAGCTGGGAATAGAAAGACACCTATGGAAAAAACCCAGTCAGCTCCATTTTTCATCTTCCTAGAGGGGAGAACATTCCTAGCAGGTATGGAGCCACTCCATGGTGCTTACCTGTGTGTTTTGAGTGGGGATTTGCAGCAGGAGAGCTAGTGCATTGTAATCAAAGGATTCATCTAAGGCCACAAGTGCACCGTGAACTCCGCTCTCGATCAGGTTATTGGCGTATTCCTTGAGACCGATGGACACCACCCAATGGATCATCCTTTCGTTGCTCCACACAAGGACGTCTGTGGACAGGAAAAAAAGCATTACCAGATTCACAACAATATAATTTCCCTGAACAAAATCATCCACAATCATGAATTTAGAAGTGGAGAGTAAATATATATTGGAAATTTGCTGGAAGACATTTCCTACCGTAACACTTTAGGCTTAAATATTCCAAGGAGCAATTCCCTGTAGGCAACAGATGCACTCATTCCATTTAGGAGGCTAAAAACAACCTACCAGCCACAACCCAGGCTTGTTTCCTGCCAGTTGTGACTCCTGGGAATGATCTCAGGCACAATCTGCACATTAACCACCAAAAGGTGTTCGTGTTTTAAAAGGACAGGCACAGAGCCTTCTAAGTAAGTTTTTAGATTAAGAGATCAGAAAATACTTCTTATATTAGGCAGGGAAACACAATTTCTATGGGAAGTCTTGGAAAACTGAGAATTCCCACCCTGCTTTTTCATATTCCTTCTCTCTTGTTCAATAATCACCATGAGTCTGGAAGACATAAATATCAAAGTCACTTGGATATTTTTTAATCAACTGCTGGGTAATAAAAACTACAAGCCACAAGTAACAATAAAATCATGCAGATGCAAAGTTATGTCAAAACAGGGGGAAAAGAAAAAAATAAGGAAAAAACCCCCATGTTTTCTAAAACCCTGGTGCTCCTAAAAAGTTTAGTTTCAAACTTCAGAGCTGTAAGAGTTTCAAAAATGTTCACATTTGTAGCACAAGTAAGTGATAATGATGTGTTTTATCACTCAGTGTCCAGGGCCTACATCCAGACAGACCTTGTGCATTTAACACTTGATATTTTATAAATTATTCCTTGCTCTAAAGCCTTTCCTTTGTTAATAAATTTTCGAGGCTGATCAGTGAAAACATGTTAGAATCAGACTGAGGTCAAGACAACGCACTAACCCTTAATTTCATTCTGGCTTTCTTCTCTTTTTCTCTCAAGTTCTTTTCGATCATAATTCAGTCTTCGTAGGCACATAATTCCACACTGAAAACTGTTTCTGTTTAGACGAGAGGAGAAAAACATTGAAAAAATATTTCAATATAATGGAAACATTCACCGCAGGTGAGCTCTCCAACTCAAACCCCTTTACCTGTGAAAGCTGTCCACCATTTTCAGCTGCCCACGCAGGTCTTTTTTAGTTAAATGGTCCAGCATTCGAGCATCCACAAGACATTCCATGAAATAGCTGCGGTACTGAGGGAGCCCCAGGCTCGGGAGCCACTCGTTGCCAATCCACTCGTGGTTCATGTCACCATAGGCTAATGTCTGTTTGCAAAAAAATGAAGGAGCAAGCTTATTGAAGTGAGAAATGAAGAAGGAAAGCTGTTTCAGACAGCATATTTTAAAGAAATGGCTTACTTAATTGTTAGCCACTAAGGTTAAGCACATCAAAATACTGAATACTACATGTCATCCTCGTGGAGAAAAGAAAGTTTGCATATTCAGATCAGCAAGTAAAACCGCCTCAGTTTGTATCAAGAAATAGCATGAAAAAACATGCAAGAGCTAATAAAAATTTTAAAAGACTAATCTATGTGATTTGATACCACAAGCCATAGAATCTGATCGTGTTAAGATGTTGCAAATACTGTCTGTCTTGAAAACTGGGGGGGGAATCTCATTTTTTGTGTGACTTCATAAAGACAATATATCAAAAAAAACCCCACCTCTGCAGGCCTTTTTTTTAGATATTTTCAGAAACTGATAAAACCCTATACCGAAGAACAAACCATTCTAAATGCTAGTCCTTATCCTAAATTAGACTTTTCTCACTCCAGTTTTGATCTGCAAATCATCAGGCATTTTCTGGAGAAAACATCTAAAAAGATGAGAGTTTGTAACTACATATCTAATCATTCCTTGAGCAACAGCAGCTCCTTTTTTTCAAAAGTGTAATAATTCCAGTTTTTCTGTTGGAAGTCAAAAGCTGTATTTCTCCTCTAGAGGAAGCACCTTCCAGAAAGGAGCAGGGCCACAGGGACAGGCACCTCTCCAAGCCATCAGAAGGCAGCAGAGCTCATTAGTCTGGGGTTGTTATCACTGACATTAGCAAATGAGTGTCTGAGATGTAGTTAATGGGACTTACAACAGGTTTAAGCTGGAGGGCAGCCAGGCAAGAAGAGACTGTACTGTCCAAAGAGATGGATCACGGGTAAATCCCAAGTTTTGCTTATATCCCTTATAAATACTCAGCTATATCAATGCCTGAAAATACAATTAGGATTTGCCACCACTTTAAGGCAAAACAATTAATCAAGGGGGATTACAGAATTAGTGCATAGAAATCTACTTAACCATCCAGGCCCAGGGTGTCTTGTAGCACACCTGGGATGGTGGCTGGGTTGAACAGGGGCTTTCTGCACAGAGCAAAGGTTCTTCTTGCACTCCTGGCTTCCCAGAGAGCCAGCCCCCACCAAAACATTAAAATATTGAAGTCACCTAAATATAAACATGTATCTTCCAGTATGTATTGCACAGAGATAAACCTGTAGTTTCCCCCTCTCCCAATCCCCCGGTCACACCCACAATCACTGAAAGATGTTGGTCTAAAGGAAAACCAGATTCTTTCATGCTCTAATGATTGTGACAGCTTACAAAGAGTCTATAATATTAGATAAAGTTTCCAACCTGAGCCCAGCTTCCCTCCTCATCTTCCTGTTAGGTGGTTAGGAAAGCAAAAGAACACACACATATTAGTATTTAAGTTTAGTAAGGAGGTCAAAGTCAATGGTGCACTGCAAGACTCTAAATCTACTGCATACCAAAAAAACTAGATAAAGCAAGCATCATGCAATGTAAAAAATTATATACAAGGCACTTATTTTTGTATGAGAAGTTGCAAACCCCATCTCCTGATTAAGTTTTCTGGAGAGAAGAAATTTCTGCACCAATAATTCAATTTGTCTATTCGTCAATCAAATCAGAACTCCATTTTACAGATTAGGGTTTTGTTTACAATCTAATCAATGTAGATTTTTTTTTTTTCTCCCTTCTGGAAAAAAGCTATCAAGATGCAGATTAGAAAGTTAATAATTAGAAGAAGCAATGATCCAGAATTTTAGTGCGTTAACTGAAGAAAAAAAAAAAGAAAGAAAAAGAAAAAAAAAAAAGACCAAAAAGGTACTTGATTCAAATGTTCAAGAAGTGGGAAAAGCACTCTAAGGAAGAGAAGTGGCAACGCTGTAAACTAACCGTTTGTTGTGTGGCTGTAAGATTTTCCATTTCTTCATGTGTTACCCAGACATTTCCCGTGGTCTAAAATGAGCCCACAGGGAATCAATCCCATCCAGTGAAAGGAAAGCAGTAACAAAGAGGAGAGGTTGCAGAACAGGTAAGCAATCGGTACATGTAAGGAGCAGGCATGGGCAAAGCAATGGTCTCTACACTCAGGTGTGGGTACATCTACTGAAAGTCATGGCATGCAAGAAAAGCCTACTCACACAGGGATCAACTTTCTCCACAGGGGTAACAAAACTGAGCATCATCAACAGCTTACATGGTTTCATTCATGGGTAAACACTCAGCTCTGCTCTACTCCAAAACATACATCTCTGGTCTAGTACATAACCCCAGGAATAATCTGAGATTGCAGGGCAGACACACTCATGAGAGAAAATGCCTGCTAAGTGTCTGAATTACCACAGAGAGGCAGGTGGCTCCTAGTTGATGTAGTCTGAATTATTTGGAGTTAATCTGTGGATTAAAAGAGCCTCCAACTACTCTACAAATGTCTGTACACACATGTATATTTCATCTGTATTTTAAATTCTTTGGAGGCCAAAAGATGAGGCAAAGATAATTCTAAATATTCTGGACTACATACTTAGACTGAAATAAACTTCTCTTTTCCTTGAGAAGGAAAATTGAGTTATTCCTTCATTTAATTCCCATGAAAGGAAGAAACACCCTGCATTTAAATAATGTGTTTCTCTACAGTATGATGTTTCTAGAAATTCTTAGAAGCTCAAATCATTTCAGTTACATGTTTACAGTCAAATGTTGGGAAGCTCTAGGTGTTTCATGCTGGATCAGTTCCCTTACCGTCCTGGAGGTGGGAGGGGCAGAGGGGCTGGTCAGTGACATGATTTCCTGGATGGCCAGCCTCAGCTTGAGCCTGTGCAGGGGATTGCTGATGCCAATTTCCCGCTGGATTTCCGTGTCAGACAAGGCTGACATGATAGCACCGCTTTTCACGTTGGCTCGGCACGCGGCCACATACCAGGCGGGCATCCCAACCCACAGCTGAAACACACAGAACAAAGCCAACAGGCTATGGAAAACATTCCTGCCTCCAACCCCTCCAGTCCTTTAGAGGTCTGTGCATTGAGGGCTTTTTTATTTATTTTGGAAGGACCGCTTACCTCCAGCCACACAACCACAGTGGGCCCATCCCACTGTGCAAAAGGCAAACCTTGTCTTCTGGCTTCCTCCAGCAACTCATGCCTACAATTACAGAAATAATTCTTAGTTATAACAGATGGTACAGCTTAAGCACTGCATTCACTTCACTACCTTCTTTCCGATTATTAACCTATTCCTTTCCCAGCTTTAAGTGATACACCCACTCAGGCAGGCACAGCCCTGGACAGGGACTACGTAGGGATGAAAGCTGAACTGGACAGGAAATTTGAGAGCAGCAGAGATGCTGGATCTTGCCTGTGAGAACTTGGTGTCTGAAACCACTACTGACACTCGACCCAACACTCCCAACCCAAAGTGGAGACACATCAGGCTCACAGGGCAATCAGATTCTCAGTTGAGCAGTTTTCTGTTCAGCAGATTAGACTGAAGCAAAGCAGTTGTTTCTCCTAAATGTGTGCAGATTTGAAACCCATGGCAACATACGAGCACATCAGACACCTGTGTCCACCAGGCTGTCAAGGCTGGAAACTGGGACAGTGCCCATTTAACTGGTGAACTTCAGCCTGTCAGAATTTCAGGCACAGCTCCACACAACCATTCTATTCAGAGAGCTGTGTCTGGCAATTACAGCCTGCAAGGCTGTGTGCTGAAACTCAGCTTTCATCTCCTGTGATGACACCATTTCCTTTGTTGTTCTGAAACAGAAGCGCCTGAAGTTTAATATTGACAATTCAGCCCACAGAGACAATGGAAGCTCACAAGGTCCCTATAAAGAGCTGCCAAAAATGTTCGATAAACCAAAAGACAAAAAACTAGTGTTGTGGGTATAAACACGCAATGCTGCTTGGATAAGTCTGTCTGAAAAAATGGAGAAAGCCTAAAAAAGCAGATTTACACTGCCTTTGAAAGGTAGCTGTATAAGGTTAAGTCTCCACTCATTCTCCTTGGAAATTCTGAAAAAACAACTTCACCTAATTAGACTGGTTTTACTGGTTTATGCTCTTTATTCACACCTGCAAGTGTAGAATTAAGACATGCAGCAATACTACAGATTCAAGATCCCACATTATGTATTTATCATTTTCTCACTGTTTAAATCAAATCATGATCTCCTTGCCTTCTGAACTGCATCATATAGACGTAAGATGGTAAAAATTTTTTGAAGTTATAGGTCTTAAGAAACAAAAGGCATCTTGAACAGTGATTAGTGACAGAAGAGGAGCTTTTTTGCTACTTGTGCAAAATGGAAAAGCAGCATTCAGCTCTTTTAGACACATCTCAGATCTTCCTGTTTTATTGGTAGGTAACTAAATATTAAATAGCAAATCAATGAAGTAATAAATATACCAGTAACTGCTTTATCAAAAGAAAGTACTTTTCCACCTGCATGCCAATAAATTCCTACTGCTCTGGAAGAACCTCCCAATAATTTATCCTAATGAAGTGTGCTTCCCAGGAATGGCAGAAGGGGAGGAAGGAAGGGACTGCCAGACAGCTGGTTACAAATAACCATTCTAGGTACCATTTTAAGATCCAACAATTAGAGGTGGAACAGTGTTCAGCAGTCAGCAGCTCAACTTCACTAACAGAAGACTCTACAAGCTAATACATATTTGTACACTTCAAAAAGATACACATATTTCTAAACTGGGAATAAAAGATCAGCTAATTCCCTGCTACTATGGAATACATAATCCCACAAATCACTGGCCCTGAAAACATTCAGCTCTGCTTCACTTTGTCATTTAAAGATTTTAAAATTAGAAAAATAAATTAATAAGCTACTATAAAATACTGCTTGGTAAGAACAGACTAGAATGCTTAATACTGTATTTGTCAGAAAGGAATACAATGTTTTTTCCCAGTACTTTAACTTCCAAATTGGTGTCTTTGTCTTTCTTTTTGGTGGTTGTTTTGTGTGGACTTAGGGAATTTCAGTGTCATTTCTGGTTGTTTTGTAAGTGTCACTGTATACTTCATGTTAATCATGAAACAGTAAATCCTTTGGAGCAGAATACAAGGAATATATCAAAAATGTAAGGAGTGGTGGTATTGTATGCAGAAAGCATTTGTGTGATGCAGGCAAACACATAAAAATAGAAACAAACAAAGTAAAAAATGTTTATGAGATGACTTTGTGCAGAAATTATTCAATGGATCCAAAGAGGAAAGCAACCATGAAGTGGAAAATTAATTGCAGGATTTGTTCATATGCAGTAAGAGATAAAAAACTTGCGTTGCACAGGAAATCATTAAACCCAAAGCCCAAGATGCAGCACAGGCACAAAACATCTCATGGGAAGACCTCCAAGGCAGCTGCTGCTTCATCTGTAAATGATGCATCAGTGGGCTTTTTCCTACAGCAGAGAACTTCTCTTTTCCAACTACTCCCTTCAAATTTCACCAAGACAGTGGCTGCAGTGCAGTAACACGTGATCAGATCCCTGAAAGATCACAACTGCCAGGCCAACTGAGCTCCACAGGCCATCCAGTTATACCAGTTAGGAAATGGGTGCAAAATCCAGCCTCGTGTCTTTGTGAGGAAAAAAATATTGCAGTAGTGTCAGCTGTGTTAACAGATGGTATAAACCTGGCCCCATGAAGGATAAAAGAATGCCAAAGGAGTAGCTGGCTGCTGGAATGACTCCCCAGTGACAAACCCAAGGGATTGATGTCTAGAGACTTAATAAAAAGCCTGGCTGAGCTTCCTTTGGAATGGGAATGCTGCTGCAAGAGGGGAAGGCTTGTTGTTAGACACATTCCAGAGGCATTCCAGGCCAGCTGGGGAGAACAAAAGCTGTGGTCAGAGGGGATGAGCAGTGATGTCAAAGCTGCAGGTGCTGAGGCAGCAGTGAATGCCCAAGACCCTCTGAAGACCATGTGAAGTATCTGTGCTCAGAAGGGCAGGCGAGCACAGGCTCACCCCAACAAGGAAATCCTCACTGTGTCACTGGATTAAGACACCATGGGAATGGATAAATCCAGAGCTCGTAGCCAGAGGGGAATGCTGTATTCCAGATTTCTTGGATGGAACCGAAGAGAACTGATTTGGAAGAAGTTCAGAGCACAGTAAACACTGCAGTGGGGGAAGAGAGTGATACTGGTGGAAGTGACAGAGCTTCAGGGTGTAAAAACTGACAAGCACTGGCTGTAAAACAGGAGATGGAAACAGTCAGAGCATCAGGGCAAAGTTAATATCCTTGTTCAGGTATGTGAAGTCTTTTGTGTGCAACTTCAAGGAGTTATCTCAAATGTAGGGTTGCCTTCCTTTTTGATGAATACAGTATTAAGTTTGTTGTGTTGCACACAGAAAAGCGCAAACACAGTTGTGGCAAACACTGCCAACACTACAGCTCATGAAGATGAACACAGCACTAAAAACAACTTGGATTTAGGAAACAACAAGTGACAGTTTTACAGAAGCACATCCACCTTGGAAACACACATACCTACATTGCTAAACATTCAAACCCCAGGTAAAAAAACTAATTTAATTGAAGCAGGATTTATTATTTCCATTATAAAAACTCACACCATGCAAGTTAAGACAAGACACTGAACTAGCTTTCACACTGAACTAGATGACACTGGATTTATTTCAGCAACACATTTCCATAATATATTCTTTTGAATCTAGTATTTTCTCTCATAATTAGACTTCTTTGATAAAAGTTTAGTGCCTTGAATATATTGCTAAAAAATCCAAACGAAATTTATCATACTTTCACAACAATCCTAATAAAATAAATACAAACTTACCCTGATTTTGCACTACCACATCAAATGGTAAACAAAAGGAAAATAAAATAATGAAGGACAAATATAAAACTAGGATTAAACTGAACTCAAAGGCATACAAAAGCAGACAAATAATGTGTACTGTAATTTAATTCTCTAACTATAAATAGGTTTTTGTTAGTAGACACTGAATACCGCCCTCAGTCTGTTTGTGCACATGCATGCAGAAATCAGAAAGATAAGCAAGCAAATAGGGATTAGAGACAACTATAAATAGAATGAGCTGTCATTGTTCCAAGCATTCAGGTAACTGGAATTCTTTCTGCTGAATACAAGATTTTATAAGCAAACAGCCAGCCCTGAGAATTTGTTTTAACCCACCTTTTTCCAATATCAAAGTGAAAAGCAATTCAGAGCAGCTTTACCACATTTTTCTTTTTGATAACGAGCATCTCAAGAAGGCAGCAAGGGATCTGTGACCCTTTGTGATAATATTGCTTCCCATGTTCAGAATACCCCTCAGGATTCTGAAACAGCTGCAGGGAAGCATCTTACTGGGATTTTTCAAAAGATAGATTGTATTCATTTAATTGAATGGCAGAGAACAGAAGGCTCCAGGGAGACCTTAGAGCCCCTTCCAGTACCTAAACGGGCTCTAAAAGAGATGGAAAGGGGCTTTGGAATAGCTTGGGAGGGCAACTCCAAACTAAAAGTTCTGTTTGTTTCATACAGACAGCTGCCTTTTAAGCAATCTACAACATGCAGCCATAAATCATACTTTAAGTAATACCAGTAAATTTTTGAAAAGCAGAACGTTTACAAGAAAAGCCATCATTTATCTGCAACTGCACTTTTTGCATTTCTCAAAGCAAGACAGTATAGATTGCTTTACTTGAGAATGAAACTTGTGGCTGGTCTTGAGAAATACCTTTATTGCTCAGAGAACAGTCCTACCACCATTTAGATATGACCAAATAGACTAAAACTATTTATTCAACCAAGATGTGGTGTGACTTTAAAGCTCTGTAGAAAAGGGAAAATACCAGATCGTAATAATGTATGATTGCCTTCAGTGTAGCAGTCTGAAGAAAAACAGCTGAGCCTTGTGTTATCCAAACAAACCCGCATTCCATTCCAACTTTTCAAACCAGCACACTGCTGGTTTTCATTAGCAGCCACCAGGCATTATTCTTATTAGTTAACAGAACTTAGGCACTGCAAGAAATCCCTCACAAAGGGAAAATTAGCACCCTTTCTTCTCAACATTCACTCTGTCTTCAGAAGGCTAGCAAAAAAGCAAGACATGTCTGAGCTTCATCAGCTTTTTGACACAGCAAGGGCAGCTGAACAGAAGCAACAGAATTTTAATGTATATGGTTCAGCACTGGGTGAAAAAATGCAAAGAATGCCTGATCCTACTTATATAAGTGTTTCCTGTATTACCATATACGCATCAAGTCAGGGTTTCTACTAGTAGCAATGTCTATTTTTCACCTGTCTTTGCTTCATCTCTTCTAAGTCTGGGAACAACAAAGCATGCAAAAAGATACTCAAAAGGTGAACAGTAAACTAAAGATTTTCTAGGACACAGTGAAAAAATTCTCATGACAAGGAAAGGGTAACTGCATAAAAGGTGCCATAAAAAAAAGGAATAGTCACAATTTATTAAAAACAAAGGGGAAATCAGGGCTACATGGTGCAAGGAAAAAGATTTTAGTAGACAACCTTAAAGAGAAGTGAAAAAATTACTGAGGAGAGAAGCTGTTAGCAGCTGCAACACAAAGGGGCAGAGAAAGGGACCAGCAAATTCATACACAGGGATGTCTGCACAGAGCATCTCCTGCTTTCATTCTGTCAACTCCTTCACACTGCGGGGCAAGGAACATCCAGGGTCTACTTTGGGAAATCTTCCATTTGAATTAAACCCAAAGCAGGTATTAAATATAATAAATTTAGGGGAGGGTTTGAGAAAAGTCCACTTTTATCTCCAAGTTTCTTTATTCCAGCGGTTCAATAATAAGTTTTCAGCTCAAATTCCTTCCAAAGTTACCACGACCTATGCTGCTATTAAAGTTCTGGAAAAATAGCAAAGAAAAAAAGAATCTACAGAGCCTTATTAGCCATAGCACCATATTAGGTAAAAATACCCCAAAACCAAACTAAAAAACAAACCACAACATTTCTAAACAAAGCAACACTTGAATAACACAGGATTTAAAATATTTGATAACTTACTTTTTCTGCATTTTCCTGTTTTTTTCTGCCTGACCTCCAAGTTTGCTAAGACCCAATGCATCTTGAGAGGAACCATCTGCTTCTCCCATGCCACCTACCGAAAAAACCAAAGCCAACTCTGGGTATGTTCCCAATCAAGTATTTACTCCTTTGCATTATTACTGATCATGTAAAAAGCCAAACCCCAAGCCCATCCCTGTGTAACAAAAGGCAAACCAACCTTGTCCCAGAGCCTCCTTGCTTGTTTGTCCAGGTCGTCCCTTTTCCTTCTTGCCAAACAAGCGGCCAATAGAGGATTTGATCCCCTTCTTTTTGGGGGCTTTGTGAAGGGAATCCTGGCTGCTGTTACTGCTACTAGGATTACTGGTTTGCCCATCTTGTGAACCTGTTGAACTGCACCAAAAAGAAGAGTCATAAACGAGTGAGAGAGAAGTTCAGGGTTCTGTGCAAGTTAATCAAGGTTCAGTAATTCACTAATGACACCTAATTTCAGCTTTTATGAGTCACGAAAAATGTGTCTACTAAAATTCGTGTCATTAAATAGAAAAAAACCCTGAAAACAAAAGGCATGCAAGGAAGGAAGGAAGGGAAACAAAATTTATATACTATAGCATGGCTGCAGGTCAATAGAGGTGTTTAAAGTGCAATTCAGAGAGGCCAAAGTTGGCAACACGAGTTCCTGATTGGCTGAGGCAGACAAAGTTTGAAATACTTGAGTGGAATCCATCCCAGATACTTAGATACTTTGAAGAGTATCTGTCAATCAAAGTGATGGTAATTTTGCAAGTAATTTCTAAATTTATAGCTAAATTCCAACTTAAAGAGTTGAAAGTTACTTCCTCAAAGTGAAGCAAACTTAATGCAGACTTTGAGTACCAAAAGAATTCACATAAAGCCATTTCTAAGCATGAACTAAATCTATATTCTTAATGTTTATGTAACACAGTCACCCATTTATGTTCACACGCCTGACTTTTGAGAAACACAACCCCCGGACGACAATCCTACTGGCTGAAGAGCTTTGGGATTTTATTCTGATGGTGGGGAATACTGGATTGCTGGTAGGCCTGAGTGATTGCCAGCTGCTTACTTCCTAATGTCCCTGATATCTTCATGGCTCACTGTATGCAGAGCTCCTTTCTGGACTCTGTCCAAACGCAGAGACCGCGGTGAAGAAGGCGGTGACGTCTCACATTTTATTGTGGTTTTATCATCTCGTACCTCTTCTCTGGAAGCTGGAGACTGACGGAAAAATGCAGGAAAACTTGAGGGGAAATGCCAAAACATGAATGCAACACCAACACTACACAGAATAGTGAAAGGAAGAATCAATTATTTCAGTGTTCCAGGACTACTCTTGCCCTTACCATTCTGCAGTTGCCTATTTTTAGCTTGATTTCTTTCTGAATTTCCTGTTACCTTCAGTGACAAAATACGAAATTCAGTCTTAGCTACTGAAATGAGAAAGCAGCACTTATCTTTTATTCATTTATAGGGCTAAAGTCATGTCTTCAGCACCATAAAATGAATCTACCTGTCTCCAGTTCAAGTGCAAAGACAGAAACCCAAAGAGTCCTGTGAAAAGAATCATTAGCAAGATCACTGACTCTACGAAGTCAGTTTCTACACACTTGTGGCTACAAAAGCTTGAGTAACAGAAAGAATAACTTGTGTGTGCACTGACAGTTTTCAAAATTAAACACTGAGGCATGAAGACTGCAAAGCAGTGGTTTCAAGCAGAAAGCAGCACAACAGTCTCCACAACAGTGGTTACAAGCAGAAAGCAGCAAAACAGGCAAACAAACAAAAAAACCCACAAAACCCACACTTAGGCTAAAACGATAAACCATAATCCTGGTTTATTACAGAGTTATCCTGCAAATGCTTTGTTTTATGTTCCTGCTATCCATTAATGAGTTTGGGGACAGGGAAGGAGATGAGGGGGCACACCATTAAATAAACTAAAGATTTTTACCTTTCTACGGTGTTTCCTTAAATCACTAGGCTGACAGATGCATGCAAAGAAAAGAAATTTGGAAAAGCTGTATTTATTGTAAACTGTAGCACAGACTGCAACAACTAATACAGACAAAACATTAGGGAGAATATAAGTAACAATTACAACCACGGCACAGAGAGATACTGAGTATGAAGTACTCTTCAAATCACAGATTACTTAAATGTATCCTTGAAGAGAAAAAAGGGAGGAAAAAAACCACAAACACTTACAGTTGGTTATCTACCAAAGAACCAGAGATGTTTGAGTGTACTGGGACTGTAGCAAAATTAGCACAAAAAACGTGCAGTATCTTCAAAGGAAGAACAATGAAGTGCTTGGGGGTGTCAGGTGTTGCTTTGGAAAGCTGAGGGATTCCCAGTCACGTGTCAAGGCCCTGCCTTGGACCCTACAGATCAGCCACAGCAGCCTTAACCCACTGTCTGCACTCGTCCCTCCTCACAACTTAGGGATTTTGCCCACACTGCACAAAAAGCAGCCAATACTTCAGTAATATCAAAGACAAGAGTGCCAACAACAGCTGATTTCCACACAGTTAGAGGATTCTGTTCTTTTTACAAGTTTCAGGTGCTGGAATGTCAGAGCAAGAATTCACCACCAGTTTTATTTTATCCTCCATCCACTGTATCTCTCTCCCCAGGTACTGCTCACCTCTGCCAGTGCACAGGGCAAGGCAGCAACCCAGACTCACATAAACAACTTACTCAGATTGATGCTGACAAAAGTTAAATTTAGAGAATTTGTTTAATAGTTCTCATTATTTAAAAAGGCTGCAACCAAAAATAAAGTCAGTCCTCTTTGAAGTGGAGCAGAGGGGAGGGGTGTTGTTTCCCTCCCACGAAGGACAACTTTTAATTGGTTTTGATTTCGAATACATGTAAACTATGCAGCATAAATATGTAAAGTTTTGTTCTATCTGACTGTGGAGTGCTATATTAATAAATCATAAGTTCACTGAATCATAGAAGGGACCTTTAAAGATGATCTAGTTCCTCCTCAAGTTCTTGACAAAGCACCACAGACTGATTTTACCCTTATTGGATCTTTCATCTATTAAATCTGATGACCCATAAAAGTGAAAACGTTTATCATATGGCATGAGCTGTCCACAAGAACTGGTCAAGAGAGCTGTAGGCTTCACCATTTATCGTGTTGATGCTTTTTAATCAAGAGGGGCTTTCAACTGACTGAACCTCCTCACCACTGGCATTAAGCTCATTTGCCTACATGATCAAAAACTAATGCAACTCTCTATTAAAACACTGAAAGTCACAGCAGTACTCATTCAGTCTAGCAACTCATAATACTCTTCCAAAAGTTTCTAGAAAGCTCTTGTTCTGTAATTCTACAAGCACAGCTTCTTGTTTCCAAGCTTTCACAAATCAGTTGGGCAGGTACAAAACCCATCAAATACAACTGCAAACACCAGATCAAGTGACTTTGATGCAAAATTATGATCTAAAGTGAACTTAATTCCAGTTCACTTTTCTTCAATTACATTAGGTTTTGATACAAGATACATTCTCCTGATCTAGTTTTGGGGAAAAGAGCTCCTTAAATTTGTATATGGTTTTCTGCATATACTTATTCCTGTGAAATGTTAGAAGATAAAGCACTCCCTATTCTAAATTTTGACAGTTTTTTTTTTTTAAGTGTGCTTGACCCTAGATATGTAGCTAGAGCTAACATAATGATTTTTTTTTTTAATTAAAAACCAGCAAAATTATTCCCTTTTATGAAGAAAGATAGACTTTGGGGTATACGTACACATTAATTTTAGAAAGCCTGCAAAATTAGTTACTTGTTATGAAATACTAATACTAAATTAGTTATTAAATACTTGGTTTTAACTGCTTGGTTTATTTAACATTTATGCAAAAACAGGAAAGGGGAAGATGTGTATCCTGTTTTTACAGATGTGTTTACATGCATAAAGCAGCTCCTGGAAGGATTAACTTTCCTAAGCAGTCATATGAGTGTCAAAAGAATGGAACCACCTTTCCCTGCTCACTGAACTCCTAAGCCTAAACTACATCACCCACAAGGCCTAACAGATATTTCTGTTACTTATCAGCCTTAAAAGCTTAAAACAGGACACCAGCGCTCATTAATATTCAAACAGCAGTGATACCATCCCAATCCTCAAATTAATATGCAAATCACTTTTTAGCTGAATGTTCAGTGGAATAGTGGACTGCTAAAAATAAATTTTAAAGCAGAGGGAGAAAGTGGTTGCTGTTGAAAAGAAAACATTATTTCTTCCAGAAAGAGGAGTCTGAAGAAAGACCATAACAACAGAAGGAATACTTAGGCACGAGATGTGGACCAAATAATAGACTTGAGCTCTGAACGTGTTTCCTAACCATTATGACTGTATCTTACACTTTTTATAGAAGTTGAAAGGAAGCAGTAGAAAAACCTAGAGAAAGGAAAAATACAGCGGAGTAAGAAAGAGAGGAAGGGGAAATCAACCCATTTCCTAGAGAAAAGGAGCACTCTTCCAGAAGAGCTGAAGGCAGGGGGTGCTCACCAGAGTCATGACGCCCAGCCTGTCCACCTCCCGAGCCGGGCTGTGCGGGACGCGCCGGGGCGTGGAGCGGCCGCTGCCAGGGGGGGAGGAGCCAGCCAGGGAACCGCTGGCGTAGGGAGCGGGGATGGAGCTCAGGGAGCGGAAGCGGCCGTGGGCGTCCAGGCTGCCGCTGCCCACCCTGCTCTCAATCTCCTCCGCGCGCTGCTCCGTGTTCTCCTTCTCCTCCTGGATGAGCCTGAAGGACAAGAGAGTTTCAGAGAGGAACAAGACGGCAAACGAGGACCACATGAACAGAAGGGGGCATTGAAAGAAGCTGCGCTCATCACAAAAACTGAAATATTACCATTTCCCAAGTCATTCTTCCCAAAACCCCAACAAGCAGACAGGCCGTACCTGATCTCCTTGTTGATTGCATCCAACTGCTCCTGCAGCATTATGGCCAAAGTCTGAGCATCAGCCTGACCACTTGGTGACAGCAGATCAACCGAGCTGAATATGGTCTCCCTGTCATCCTCCACGTCAGACACATCCACGTCACTTTCAAACGCTTGTGCCACATTTGCCAACACACTGGCCTGCTGAGCTCGCTCCCAATCCTGCTCGTTCAGAGTCTGAACCTAAAAGAACCCGTAAAAAAAATAAATCCAAACTCAAATTGGGAAAAACATGACACTGCTACTGTTTTTCAAGATGTTAAAAATAATTTATGTAAGTCCACTTCCATGCTGAATACATCCATCAAGACAGCAATATTTAGAGAAATGTAAAAAAAAAAAGCTATAATGTAGGAAACTTAAATTTCACTTAATTGGAAGGTGCAAAACAGGCTCATTGAATAAAGTAAAACATCACATATTTTGATTATGCTTTAAATTACAGTAGAATTTTGCTATCAATTCCATGGAATTTTAGAATCAGCTTTATGCAATGAGTACTTATGTGTCCTGAAAGGGGCTTAAAATTGCTTGCAGAACAGCAAAGCTATAGACACAAAAGTAGGATTGTTTCAAATAGTATCTTAAGGGCTTATCAAAATTAAAAAACAAAATTGGAGTTCAAAACCATAATCTTGCAATTACTTGCTAACAATTAAAAAGACCCGTAGCTGTGCATGACTCAGTAAAACAGGATCTAAAAAATCGAGTAGTTTATTGCTAGATACTCCAATCCTAAAAACTCATGCATTAAACAAACCTGTTTTGCTGTCAGAGTTTTAATTGTATTTCCCTTTCAGGGCTTTCTTACCTTTGAAGGTTCATCCCTGAGAGCTGCCAAACGCCCCTTCTGGGGCCGCCTGAGCACGGAGGAGGTGCCATAGGAGTCTGTGTGACTGTCACCCACAGAGGAAGAGCTCACAGGGAACCTGAAATCTGCTCTGCTGCAACACAAAACAAACATTTCATCCTCACAAAGGGAGAAATAAATCAAAACATTCACCCGGATCATTGTCCCTTGTCGTCTTGTCCCATCATCCTCTTGTCCCACCAGTGCCCGCTGCTATTAAGCAGAATAAAAACTGCTTTATATGCTCTATAAATAACATATTTTATAGCTATGACTGAAGTATTTTCACTTATAATAGAAGAAATTGTATTTAGCACAGTGACTTTAAAGAAAATAGGAAAAAAACAAACTACTGCTGGTACCTATGATGAAGTGATGTGGCTCTGAGTCTCACTTGGTCATTTTCAGCCCTTAATGCATCCACATTTAATACAAGTTGATCCTGGAAAAATAAATTTTAAAATATATAATATGCTTTAAAAAAAAAAAAAATCAGTGTCAAATATGAATTTATAAACTAACATTTAGGGTTTTTATCTAATTTCTATGAAACTCAGAAGTTAAAGGTTTTAAGACATACCCTTCCATAATGTAAACATTGTTTTTGATACACACAACACAGGACAAAAGGGCATCCCAGAATAATTCTGCTGCCTCTCTACACTGACTTTAGCAATGACAATAAACATTTTAAAAATAGCCAGGAAATAAAATTCACATGCTACTAACCTTATTATAATTAAGTGATGATAATAAGCAACAAGAAGATTTGTTCAAGCTCTCTGCACAAAAGGATCTAAAAGCGTTCACTTTTAACTCAGACATTTTTGCATGCTCTAGAAAACTCTGGACTTAACAGCAGAGAAATCCAATGAATGAGAAAACAATGAAGGACTAATAAAAAGTGGCTGATGACGAACATCTGTAAGCAGGGACCTTGCCATTTCCAGGACAAGCAGAACACCAGGCAGCTGCTACAGCTAAGGAACAGCCAAGTCTAATAAATATTTCTCCCCCTTGCTCCCCAGTTCTTAAAACTTAAAAAAAAAAACAAATTTAGCAGTTGTACAAGCATTTAATGATATTCAATGCTTTAAGAAAACCTTATGGGACAAACATTAAAAGTATTTTTCTTTTCTTTTTGCTGTTCAAGGGTCATATGTAGAACAGTATAAAAATTCTATACAACCTCCAAACTCTGGGAAATTGCCAACATATCCAGGCACTTAACATATTCAGAAGTGTGTGAAGTCTTGGAGTAAAAGGTTATGTATTACCTATAAAATCCTCCTAAAACTGTGGCACACAATACCATAAAATAAGCAGTAACAGATCCCTTCTTTTAAACAGAGCAGGAAACGTTAAGTTTTATGGGGAATTAAAATCTGATCCTATATGTAGCAAGGCAGCAATTAAATTCCAATATAATGATTTCAGAAATGCAGAGTGTACCTTTTCATGCTGAAGTTCTTCTATTTGTTTTTTTGCATTTTCAATTTCTCGAAGAAGTGAATTCTAAAACAAAAGGCATCACAAATTAAACACTAATAAGAAGCTTTATACTTTTAAACCATAACCATGATAAGTATCAAAAAAAATTCAGTCAACACTACACAAATGCATCTTAAGTTACAGACACTTGATTGCTTCCAACATTTCACTTTGATTATAGTTGAAGGTTTATCCTTCCAGGTGTACAGCCCTCCAAATAACGGATTTAGTAATAGTACTGCTTCCATAAATTTTTAATAGCAATAGCAGCCTTTTAAAGCTCCATCTGACAAAGTTTGACTAGTTAAAAAAAGGGAATAATTAGGCAGAACAAAGTCTTAACACTTTACCTGCATGTTTTTTCCCCACTCAGCATAAAAGAATGAGCTGGAAGCCTCAACAAGAATACTTTTCTAGAAGCTGTTAATTACAGTAAAAGACAAGTAGATTTTCCTCATTATTCACAAATGTAGTTGAGGTTTGAGAGAGGGAGTTAGGGTCAACCCTAAGACACACCCCATTATGCAAGCCTTTGAAAAAAACCAATGCAGTCACCTGCTTCTCAGAAATTGAATTTTAAAAGACTTTTAGAGCAACCTTGTTGATGTCATAACATGGCCCACAAGCAGAATTTCTGAAGCTGTTGGTGAAAACAGTGCTGTTGACTAGAAAACACAAGACGATCTACAGCCTTAGATGGCAGATGATAAGCACCTTTATAATTAACTCAGAGGATGACAGCCAGGAGGACCCACATCTGTTCTGCGCTGCTCGATTCCTCCCAGCTCTGAGAGCGTAAAAGCAGGGAAAAAAATGAACTAAATCCCTGTCATGATCTGAGAGGAGCAGATCCTGGAACTCTGGGAAGGCGTGTCAGATACCTGACTGGTGGTTATGGGATGAGATCTCAGTTGGCATGAATGCAAGAGGAAGCAAACATTTAGGAACAGTCTGGAAACACGATTATACGTTCCAAAGCATTTTACTGCCGTGACTTTGAAATAGAAGACATTCAGCTTTTATTTAAACATTTCCCCCAATGGTCATTTCACCCTCTTGTAATAGAAACCATGTATTTTTTTCATCCAAGACTAATTCAAAGTCAGCATCAAAGTGCCACTTTGGATGAGGAATAAGGGATCTAACTTCAAGAAGAAAAATCCGTAAGGACCTAGATCCAAAAGCAGAAGGGAAAGACAAGGAGTAAAAAGTGTGTCAAAAGTTAAAAGATGAATGGAGTGCAGGGGAAAGCTCCAAGATGTGCACTGACCATGCAGGAACAACCCATTTACACTCATATAATGAGTCTCAAAATGATCTACCTGAGAAGGAACGGCAAAATTGCTTCAACTCAGGAATCCCACAACAACTCAGGGGAACTGGTCAAGCCAAAAGCAGTGGGAAACAAAAGAAACGGAACAGAAAAGGTCAAAGGTTTAACGATTTAGCCTTCCTGTATTACACTGGATGGGCCTATTTATGCAGCCTGCACCTGTTAACTTAAAAAAAAAAAATAAAGCTTCTTAAAAGATGCCTTCTCACCCCTGAAGTGCAATGCCCAGGGACAACCTCAAAAAAAATTATTTTTAAGAACACATTTTCAAAATCCACCCTGAGAAACAGCCTTAATAGAAACTATTTAATAATAAGGATTTTGTCTTTATTTGCTGAAGTTACAGACACATTGCAAAATGCACAAATCATTACAGAATTACACGTTCATTACTGAAATGTGACTTTTTTACCTTATCTTCCAGGGCAGCCATTCTCTCCTTGAGATGAAGCTGGAGCCTTTCATTGGATTCAGACAGAAGCTTATCAACAGTTTCTGACAAACGTTTATTATGCTCTTCATTCATCTTCTCTCTCTGTCTAGCCTAAGATACATAAAAGCTACTGAAACAACTTAAAATTTGCAGCATCTATAACAAGTTCCAACTTATAAGGGCAGTAAGCTTTCTTTAAGCCAAATGCATTTTCCTTAATGGAAATATTTTTCCAAAGAGGAATACGGCATGCACCTCCAGGGCTCTGTAAGGGAGTATAAGGGACACTTCAGACTTTAATACCTGATACAAGATCAGAAGTTTAAAAATCTGAGCTCACTTTTAAAAATCAAAAAAAGGCGTATTTCAGAATGGACTCCATTGTTTATAACCCAAGAATCAATTTTTCCATAGTCATTCAATTCAGCAAGTGTTTGATCTGTCCCTTCATCAGAAAACATGACTGGCAATCAGGTATTTTCAAACATTCCTTGGAGACTTCCAGCAAATTTTCCTTGAGATTTAAGGTTAGCCACAGTACAGTGGCTCAAATCTCAAAACTATCAGCCAGCACCACGAAGGGGATTAGATTTTCTTTCTTTTAGCTTTTTATCTTCATCAAAATGATGTACAGTACCCTTTGCAGTTCTTGATTCTTTTCTTCAAGCTGTGCCTCCATCTGCCTCAGTCGCTCCTCGATATTGCCGTGTCTCTCCTCAGCCTGTCAATTTGAAAACAAAATTAGAATTTGGGTGCATTTTTTTAGGTTTCCAAAGCACAGAAACACTGAGGCACAGTAATATTTCTAACATGCTTTGCACAACTGCCATTTATGGTAAAGGACAATGCAGAACAGATGCTTTTCTGTCACCAACAGAACCTTGCAAGAGTTCAGATGAGAAGTAGCAAAATGATGAAAACCTCTCACCCCTAAGTACCATGAATCAATTACTATTTGCAAACCAGCTTGCAACAGCCAAGTTCATTCATATCCCCAAGAAATAAAATTTAAAAAATAAAGAAAAGTAAAAACTAAGTGCATTTCCAACTTTTCCTCACTAGCCTGGACGATGTGACCCTTTGTTAGTAATCATGACAAAGCAGAAAGCAGCAAGCAGAAACAAGAACTAATATACAAATTCTACCTTCCTAAGCTTGGTGGTAAGTTCCAATACTTTAGCATCTTTAGCAGCAGAGCTCCCAGGAGACAAAAGGTCAGACTACAGAGCCAGTTAGGGACAGGAAAGATAACAGGGAAAGAAATGAAACTAAGGCTTTAAAAGAAAACATACACACACACTTGAAAAGGCTCATCTGTAGTTACTAAATATATTTGTTACTAAATATATTTGTAGTTACTAAATTCTTCAGACTTCATTATTCCATCTGCAGCCCTCTAAAAATCTTGATATTTATCATTGTCATAACTTCTCTTGCTTCTCACCTTCTTCACTTAGAAGTGGAAGAAATTTGTGTTTCCCCTTCAGAAACAGTTCATGCTTAGAAGACTTTATGCCTATTCTTGAATTAATGTTAAGAAAAAGCACCAAAATAATAATTCCGAGAGATATTTTTATAATGCAGCAGAATTAACAGAAAACCTGCTCGAGTTCCAAAGAGCAGAAATTAAAAAATAAAAAATATAAAAATAAAAAAAAAAGGAGAGTAAATCAGAGTGTCTTCAGGGAGATAAGAATTATTTGGGGGAAAACCAGAAGCACAAGGTAGGCAAACCAACTCTAGGAACAGATTTCCACCAGTGGACCCTGTCCCATCCCCTCACCTTTGTAAGGGCTGCAACTCTCTGTGCCAGCTCAGCTTCCACCTCTGGCAAGGTCTCAGCTTTTCTCAGGGTCTGCTGCAGCTTCTGCTCAGCCAGTTCCAGTCGTTCTTGCAATTGCCTGTTTTTATCTTCACTCTGCACAGGGTTATGATCACGTTGAGGGGTGGAAAAGGTAATTAATGTTCATGAAAGAGGAAGGTATTTTTCTTAGGGCTATGGACAACAAACTGCCCAAAACTGCTTTCATAGCCAAAGATGTGGCATCCTCCCTTTCATTTTATAAGAATTTTGTTTTTCTGCTGCCAATTTTGTGTCTTCTGAAAGCAACTAAATCACCAAATAAACATATTTAGGGTATGGGAAGCAGCAAAGAACAAGCTGTGAATTTTCTGTATCAAAGCTGTGCTAAGGAACAAATTCCTCCATGTTATAAATAACACTGTGTATGTTGCTGCACAACTTAATTTTTGTAAAGTGTGCACAACTTCTTTTATGAATTATAGTAAAAGGAACTTCTCTTGTTGACTAAGAGTTGCCTGCTTCTAATTAGAAAGTGATGGGTTAAACCACCATTTCTGGTCTACAAAGTTGGACTATTTCATGTCAAGCACATGACAAATTTCCTCTTGCACTAAGACAATATTTACCTCTATTATAGTTTATAAAAATCACTACATTCTGTGCAAATTTTCAAAGTTTAGCTCAGAACGAGTAATTCTCACACACAAAACTAAAGATGCTCGGAAACACATGCAGTAACTTAAAAATCCACAATTAATGGGGACAACAGCCCTGCTGCATCATGATGAAGAGCACTGAATTTCTCAAAATCATGTCCCCTTTCCAGTAAGACTGTCTCATCTTGATTCCCAGGGTAAAACTCTCTACAATGTCCGACTCCAGCTACTGGAAAACAATCACCAATAACAGCACATTACAGCTGATATTTATCTTCCTAAAAGCCACGTGCTTCAGTGCAGCATGAACATTCATTAACTCCATTAGCTTTATGCTGAGCAAAATGCACTTTATCTCGTTTGAAATCACCACCTGTCGATGCATGGAGTCTTTAGTGGCAATTTCATTTTCAAGTTTGTCATTGAGGTCGTGCACAGATGTAGCTTCACGCTGTGCGGCGAGGTAGCGTTTCTCCAGAGTCGTAATCCTCTCCTCCATGTCCTCCTTCTGGGCCATAGTCTGGGCAAGACACAAGGCAGAACTCAGAATGTGAGAGAGAATTATTCAGTGATTAAAAAAAAACCCCACAAAACAGGTATTTCTGGTATTTCTCCCAGTATAAAAAGAAGTGGGAAGAATAGTAGAAAGAAATGACTTTTTTAAAATAGTGAATGATTTTAAAAGATTGGTCTTTATTGTCTTACACCACAGATCTGCTACTTCCCTTTCCAATGGTACACACAGAGCAAACCTTGACTTTCTGGGGATGGTCAGGGAGTGTTCTTGGATTTAACTATCTAATAAGGATCCAGTACACTGCAGTACATGGCACCTTGAAGGTTATGGATTTAGCAGTAACAGGAACGCAACCACACCACTGAAATTAAAGTGATTCCTCTACCATGTCCATCTTTTAAAAATGGAAACATCAGGAACAAGCTTAGCTGTTATGACAAGATCAAGTATCTCTTCTAGTTGGCAATGCTGAATCTCACTTAATTATTAACATCTGTTTAGTCATAGATTTATCCTGAAGACAAATTTACTTAAGTGACTGCTTTTCAAAAAAACCACAGAACCATCATGCCCTAAACCATTTTCTTCTCATCTCTCAAAGAAAGAGATCCAAAAAGCATAAAGGTTCAACTGAGCACCAATGAGACTAAAATTTTATAAAGCATTTGTGACTACCCAAATTGTGACAGTTCACTCCTCACCTCTCGTACATCCCTCTGTAACTTTGTATTCATTTCTTCAGATTTTATTAAGTCTTTCCTTGCTGTGTCAAGATCTTCTTCCAGCTCTGTTACTCTGCTGGACAAAGCAGTGAGGCGTTCTTTCATTTGTGTCTGCTCCTTGTTTTGCTTATCTATGATGTCTTGGAGCTCAATCACTTTAGCAAGGTTTTCATCGTGGCCTAATGAACCGTCAGAGGATCTCTATGGAACAGGAAACAAAAGGTGTATTTGCATGATACAAATAAGACTGAAAAAACAAACTGTTACCTGTAAACATCCCTCCCCAAAGATACTTTTATTATTGGACAGACTGCAAAACTTGAAAGCTTGGTAACTAAGACTTTTTTATTAGATGATCACTCAAAAATATCTTATTATATTTTAAATTAAAATGCTATCATCAATGACTAAATATCAGATGTCAGCAAAGCAAAGTAAATAGCTCTACCTTCCCATTTGTAGTTGGTGTATTTTCTTGTTCATGATTTATATCCAGCATCCCATCTGGAAGTGTTTTCTTCTGATTATTTTGCTCTTTCAGAATCATTAACTAAAAGAAAAGTTTACACACACGTTTCAAGTCAATTCTTTTCTCACTAATAATGTAAGGAGCAGCTGCAAAAGCAAAGGAGCAAAACAACAATTACTGATTCTACTGCCAGGTATGTATTAATAAAATATGGCACAGGCACTCAAAAACCTTATGCCACTGCAACCCAGAAAGTCTTTTTTTAAAGCCACAGGAACTCTTTTTGGGTTTTTTGTTTTGGTTGGGGTTTTTTAGGTTGGGTTTTTTGGGACAGAGAGGGTGTCAGGAGGTTGAGGTTTGGTTTGTTCCTCTCCTGCTTTTTCAAAGCAACTAAGTTAAAAATTAATAGCTATTCCATTTGGCAAAAACAATCAAAAGCAAGAAGTGAAAGTGAAACTTAATAAATGACTCTGAACAAATATTGACTGAAACACCCACAATGAACACATGAACACTTCTTTTAAGACAGAAACCTACCTCTTTATGTGTAGTACCTAGTTCTTCTTCCAATAAGCTACATCTTTCAAGTGCTACTCGTAACCTCTCCCTTACCTGAAAGGGTAATTTCAAATTACTTGAAATCATTCAAATCAAAAAGAAATCAATTTCATGATTCATGCTACTGACACTGTTTCCATTACACTCAGAAACCTTCTTAATCTGAAGTCAGTACTAATTACAACATGCTAATAAAAAAACCCCCCAAAACTAAAAAATGTGAATCTTATAATCTAACTTTTCCTTTTTGTCATAAGCAACATGCCCTGTACATTTAGGCAAGAATTAGACATGCCCAGAAATTGCTTGTCCTTTTGCAAGCCACAGACTGTGTTTGCTTTTGCCTATTTACAACACGGAAGAACAGGCAAAATTCTACTTAAAATCATTTGCCAGATTTTATATACAAGGGTCACAAAGTTAGGTAAACTGCAAGCTGCCAACAAAATCCACAGTGAACTTTACCAGTTCCATGTCCTGCTGCTGATATGAGGCACAGCTGAAGGGAGGAGTTCCTTTAATTGAGCTTTATAACCCAGTGTAAGCAGACTGCCCTCCTGTTCTCTCTAGTCCATTTCTTGTAGTAGATAATCAAAAGGCTAAATCCTGATACTGTACAGGTAAGCAACTGTGTGCATTCCTACAGGAAACATATTGCCCCTGAACCATGCTGAGTTTACATTAGTACAGCTAATGAAGCACTTGAATAAACTACAGCACCTTGCTTTAGTGCAGCATATCCATTTAGGAGTTACAGTTCAGAGATTTCTACAGCTTTAGTACAAAAACGGCATGCCCCACACAAAAGAAACAGGATTGAAAAGATGTTAGGTACAGTGTTTCATTACCTTTTCATCAAGGGCTTTATGGTGCTCGAATAAAGATTTTAGTGCTTTGAGAACTTCTACTTCACTAGAAACTCCTGCCGGAGACTGAGCTTGCCTCTTCACCACAGTCATTCTGAGGGATCGCTCATGCCTGGACACAAGACACTCCAAATGTTCCAGTAAGAGCTAAAGCAAAAGCAAAAGAAAATAGGAACAATGTTTACTCCTGTTCCATACAGCTGCAGAAAACTTTGCTTCCTAAAACATCAAGTTTTGAGTTCTAAACTACAAACCTCAGAGACAAAGAATGTATCAGATGTAAGGACTGGTTTTTAACATCTGAGCTGTATTAGCAGTGTAAGCTGCTCAAACAGATCACCACAACCTCCCACTCTGCTCCCCTGGTCCCAGAACTGCACATTTACAAAACTTTAACAACAAGAAAGCTTGAAGAGCAGACAGCAGTGCAGTCTTACAAGCTTTTCCTGATTCTGCACAGCAGTATCTGGAGCTGTGCACAAGCTTCCAAACTTCCTCAGTCAACACAGAGATGCACTTCCACGGGCATTCATGCACAAATATCAGGGAAAAAATACTTTTAGCTT
This sequence comes from Atrichornis clamosus, assembly GCA_013400975.1. Classification (NCBI taxonomy): domain Eukaryota; kingdom Metazoa; phylum Chordata; class Aves; order Passeriformes; family Menuridae; genus Atrichornis; species Atrichornis clamosus. Next base: position 21,457 of record WBMZ01011719.1, on the reverse strand, counting down.
TTCAAATTCAACACTCAGTGTTTCCCTCTACGTAGCTGGATGCCTTAACAATGGTGAGCTTGGAGAAGACAAGGAACTAACCCTGGTATTGTTTCTTTCTGCTTTCAGTTCAGCAATTTCTTCTTCCCTTTCGAGCAGCTGCTCCCTGCATACATTCAGCTCTTTTGTAAGCGCTGCAAATTCCTGGAATAAACCAGACAGAAATATAAGCACATCAAATATCGGGATACAGTGAGAATGGATTCATATGAACACTTGACAGTTCCCTGAAGCACTCATCTCAGATGTGTAAAGCCAATACAATTGTACGGTCACGCTAAGCAAGCTTAAGTTCAGACACTTAAAACCTTTATGCTGCCAACTTTAAAGACAAAAGATGTTTGAACAGTACTTTTGAAAACTTGTTTTTCTCTCAAGGCAATTATCGGAGTTGGGGTTTCCCTGGTAAGCAAAGAGAAAAACATATTTGTAATGCACTTTATTATGGTTTCAAAGAGTTGTTGGTTTTGTGTGTTTTGGGTTTTTTTTATAAACTGCTGAGGGAGACATGAAAAAACAGAGTACTTATAAGCACAGCAAAATAAAGAAACCAAAAAACATGACAAATTTCCAGTCAGTATTTAATTGTGAGCAACAATGCATAACCCTGCCACGTACCAAAATACAGCTATACATGAGTTTCATTCATGCCCTCCTTCAAATCTCACAAAAGGGAATGAAGCAGCCCTTTCCCTACGGTCCTGCTAGAAATCTCCAAGGATTAGAATCAGAACTTTCTGAATGCTGAGCCCAGGGGCTCACCCTTCAAATTCCATAAAGATTTCACCAAACAAAAGCCAACCAAAGTGAAATAGTACAGAGTGAAATGTCATCAGGGAACAGATACTGAGCTAACTCACATCACTCTCTGCATGCTTATTACTACAGTGAACACAGTCAATACTAAAGAATATCTTTCTATATTTTTGGGGTTTTGTCAGGAAATGATTGTACTAATATCTGAAAGAGCTACTACATCCTAAACCATTTCCACCCTCTATCAACAGCCTCCCTAAAAATACTCAACATAAAAGACATTTAAATATTCTATCAACTCAGGGAGATACTCTGAATAGAACAAAAGGTACAACTGTACACCTCATTTAGAAGCAAAGACAAAGCATAACCTTATCTACCTACTTTGGCAAAATTTAAGTTCTAATTTGAACCACATTGGAAATCAGAATTGACAGTAAGTCAAGAATGTGAACAAGTCCATGCTTTAGAAGGGGGCCTTGTGGAAAACAGGGAAAAACCCTCACGTGTTATCAATGCAACTTAGGATGTGAAAATAAATATGCATCAGTCACTCCAATGGCCAGTGAACACTTGAGAAGCACTTGCATAAGAAAACACCAAAATGTTGGTAATAATAGTCCTGTTTGTTGTCCAAAATAAGGTGATAAACAAGAGACTTTTCTAATAATAGATCTGTACAGCTGAACTGGTGATTGTCAAGACAAGGTGAACACAAATGGCCAACTGAGTGGTGTCCACAAATGCTGCTTCTCTAAATTTTCCAAACTCTGCAAGACACACTGCTTATCAGCCAGTAGCTGCTTATCAAGTGAAAGCTTAAGATGGAGCTTTTGCAGCAAAATTCAAAGTGACAGAAAACACATGCTTAAAAACAAAAGGCCACATCAACCAACTACACCAAGTATGTCTGCAAATTCTGACATGCAGCTAAAATAAGCATAGTCAAAAAACACTGCAATTTCCAACATTCATTTGGTAAACTTTATTCTAAAATATAGATGTGACTGAAAAGACAAAAAATATGTTGTACAATACATACCTAGAGTGAACTCCTTTGGAATTACTAATGTATCAGGCTTTTAAAAGTTGCTATGAAAAAGACAGTAAGATCACCATCACAGATGCAGAATCTATCCCTATAATCCCACTTTGTAAACAAAAATCTGCTCACTGGAAAAAAGTTTCAGTGTGGTACCCCTAGTTAACCAGCAAAAAAAATTAATTTTCCTTTTCCAACTGTTAAAAAATTATTTCATGTCTCTAACACTTAATAATTACATTCACATAACTATTTCACTGAAGTATTTCATTTGCAGTCTTAAAAAAAAAAAAAAAAAAGCCCTATTATTTTCAAAATGGCCTAGAAATACTTACCAAAACAATCTGGTCTGTTCATACAGCTACCAGAACTTTTTCACACACAAAACAAATTACAAAAGGGTCCTGAATGGAAGGTAAACCAAGAACGGAAAAACCTACTTCAAGCTTCAACGGAGCTGGCAGAAAAATTGACTCTTACCACGAGCCTTCCCTGCAGAATGCTCCCTTCACATCCAAGCTTTTCCTATACCTTCAACATCCCACCTGTGGGAGCTTCCAAGACTCCCAGGGAGTTGGCAGCACGCTCCCCTTTTACTCAAATACAAGCTCAGGTATCTTCACAGTTGCAATTTTTCACTGGCTGCCCCCCTTATCTTTACAGATGTACTATGTACTACTGAGAAGAGCCTGCTCTGAACTTATTTTCTTGGTGTGCTTTTTTCCTCTTTTCAAATTAATAATAATAAGAAGAGTAATTTTAAAAACCCTGAAAATGCCAACATCAACATGTAGAAACCTCAACATTGCACATTCTCCAAGTGACGTCGGACTGACATGGGAGGGTTTGTATTTTTCCAGCCTCTAATTCAAGTCTTGAGAACAGGATGAAGAGCACAGTAAGGACTGTCAGACACTGTCTCATCACCCCTTCTCTACTTAAAATCACTGCATAGCATCAATGTATTTTTTTAAAATCTGTTTCACCACGTGAAAACCAGCTGTATATTTGAAAGGAAGTCTCTTCACTCTTTAGATGGTTACAGGACAGAGAGTTCTATTCCACTGCATCCTTCTGTGCAAATATAAATTGCAGCAGAGATATATCACAACTGTGACAGGAACCATCACACTGTCAGGTGACCCAAGGCCACAGTGCACACAGGAATTTCTATTGCTGCTGCATAAACACACTGACACGGATTTCTACCATTGCATAACACCTCCACTGCTGCTTGTTTTGACAAAATAGGGTTGCTTCGAGTCCCGTGAGCTGCCTAGGAAAGAACATTTGAATGTCCTTAGTTTCAGTTGGCACTGCCAAAAGACATGTCCTTTCTAGTTTTAATACTTACCTTCAGTGGCAGGTAGTTTGGGATTTCCTCAAGCAGTTCAAAAGCAGAGAAATGATTTGCAGCTTTATAATCTCAAAAAATTTCGAGTTGTCTCATAATTTCTTCCTTGGCATTAGATGAATGTACACAAAGAATTAAAAGAAAAAGGAAAGAATCCTGAGAAACTTTCCTATTTATCCACAAAGCTGTATTATTTTCTGCAATTAAGAAGACTGAGAGCAGCAGAATGAAGTTCTGCTCTGTTTCTGGCTGCCATCAAAATAATAAACACACAGCTCTGAGGACTGGCAGAAATGGAACTCACAATAAGCACTTCAGAGCACTTACACAAATCAGTGGGAGAGTGCTGAATTTGCTAGGGAAATAGTCCCTGCTGATTAGAACATTCTGGCAAACACCCATACTCCACACTAAACTGAAATGTTTACTGAAAAAAGTAACTTTCTGACCCAACTGAATCATTCCAAGCACGTCACTCTTGCTGCCAGAAATAAATATCCTCAACAAAAAGCTACACTGAGCAAGTAAGCTAGTTCTTGTTCAGAAATACATTTTCTGGGTTTTTTTTTTTCCAAGCTCCATGATTTTTTTAAAGCAATAGCATTTCTTGTACCTCAACCTTCAGAAGTGACCTTCAACCTTAAGTATTTTAGATGGCACAATAGGAACATCCTTCCAAAAGTTGGATCAGTGAGTGCTGAGCTGTCAAGCCTGCACAGTTCTGATGAGCGAGCTGACACACTTGGGTACTTCGAAGATCCCAGTCCAGGAACATTACAGCTATCAGGGAACAGGTTCTCTTCACATTTATTGCACTCATAATTCACAGGTTTCACAGACAGCACATCACAAACCAATAAATGCCACATAAGGAAGACAGTATTTAACCTAGGGGAAAAACTTGAAAGGAACAGAGGTAATTCCTGAAAGTCTGTTAATATAAGTTGTGTATTAGGGATGACCTAGAAATAACTTCGTTTGGAATTTGATCAAGAAAAAAAACTTTATTCCACAAGAAAATACAACACCACTCCAGTGCATGAGGAATCATGGATTACAAGCAACCCCATGGCCAGAAAACTTATAAAAAAATGAAAATAGAAGTAATTTTAAAAAGGAACATTTTTAATTCATCAAATAAAACATGATTAAATACTGTTAAGCTACTAACTTTAGGCAACAGAAAGATGAAGTTGTGGCTGTTGGATCTCTGAGAGAAATATATGAGTGGAATGTATCTAATCTCCGAGTAATATTTTGGTTTACTGTTATCATTCTGGTCTGCAGCCTGAATATCAAACAACCCACTCACAAATCTGAGCAGCTGAAGAAAGCAGGAAAAGAACAACTAGGGGAAGTGCAGGACATCAGGGATGAAAACCAATGGGATCTGAGGTAACTTTCCATCATGATGCTTATACTACATATAAACCACAATTACAAATGATGCATGCATGGAAATGACAAATATACAGTCTTCAACAAAAGAAAATTTCAATACCTTCAAAGAAAATTTAAATATGTAAGTAATTTCTAAGGGTGTTTCACAGTCACTTCACTTCAAACCCAAGGGGTTTAGGTAGCACACAGTGACCAAGAACCTCAATTTATTTGAGGGTTCCTAGCAAGAAAATTTTTGTACCTATTAAGTCACAGATTTGTTTTGGGTTTTTTTAGGCTAAGAATCAGAACTACAAAATTATAAAATAGTTCAAAGGTATTGAGAGTTAAAACTGAAAAGAAATGACATGTTTTCATCATTAAATCCAGCCTTGGAAGAAAACAGAGTTTACACACACTGTAACAACAAATCCAGAAAAAAACAACCACCACCACACAGATTATGTTTTGCCTGCCCATGTAGTAAAACAGATTGCTTTCAACCTTTCCGTATCTCTGGCATGTGCTAATGGGAAAGAGAAAAATCAGCCTAGAGTGTGCAAAGAAAAATATTTTGCTTTTCACTTCATAAAATTAATTTCCGGTAAGAATCAAGCAGCCTGGATTTACTAACCTAGAAAAATAAAACTTATTTCAAGCATTAAGAGAATCAGTTAATTTTGTTCTCAAAACCCCCAACAACTTAAAAGGGAGTATGAGAGAATATTTAAAGTAATATTAATAATGTGGCATGTCAGATTCTTGTGTTTCAGAACACTGAAAGCCTTTTCATGCTCAAAGTAGCTGTTTTTCCAAGTAGAGCTAACTACCCACCAGGGTGAGAATACACTGGAGCTCATTACATAATTAGTGTATTGACCTCCTTTTCTATTTCTGTGTATGCATAAGATGTTTTATAACTCAAAAGACAACTACCAAAACAGAGGCACAGGGAATTTTAAAAATTCTCCCCTTCCAACTAGTGGCACTGAGATATTTAAAATGTTTAATACCACCTTTGTTCATGACTCAGAAATCTCTATTCTCCTTGACTCAAAAAACACACCTTTTTTTCCCCTCTATCAAAAACTGCAACACTGCATGAAAACACTCAAGTGAATATTGCCGCCAGGTGCCAGTCAGTGATTAATAAATACTAAACCTGAGTAACTTCTTATCATTCCAGCCCTCTCTTGTAGCAGGCATTCTTTAAGTTTCCCTCTTGGATTGACCTATCTAGGCTTTGTCATTAACGCTGCTCAATTCTGAACAGGCAATTAAGTTTTAACGTGTTTACAGTTGCATAATGTTATTGCTCTGGAATGAAACTCTCGCCATTCCCAGTCCACTTTGGAGCTGGAAGCAGAATCAACTGCCTGGCATTTGACAAGCCAAGAGCCAAAAAACTCCCAACTCACAGCCAGCAGGTACCAAACATATGCCCAAGAGCAAAATGGAAAAGCTTATAGCAAGCCCAAGTCTCCATGGCAATAAGAAGGTTTCCAGTTACCATCCTGAGCCAGTTGCTTAAATTTATGCAGAGCGTTCACTGAGCCTGAACTACAAAGCACTCAATCCAGACTCCAGTGCTAGGAGCTTCCGGAAGCGCAAGGAAACATAAGCGAAGGAAGGTGGGATTTGGCAGCTGGGCAAAAGGAATGCAGAAGCAACAGGAAAAAGGAGGTAGGAACACGTCAGTTCCACATTCTGCCTCCTGTAGCTCCTCAACACATTTCTGATAGACACGTCCTATTTGGGGTGGAGCGGGGGAAAATACCAGAACCCAAACCTGGCTGGATCCAGCCTCTCACTCCTCAGAGGATCAGAGGCTTTCCTTTCACCACATTAACCCATGTTCAGACTTTATACACACAACAGAGGAGTCTGGAGAGTGAGCCTGCAAACAAACCCCTGTGCAGAGAGCAAAGCACAGGTGGAAGCCACACTCCCATCATTAACTGCAGCCTGTACAAACCACCCTTTACTGCCTGCACTCTGCTTTTTGTGTTCTCCAAACCCAGCAAAGCAGGGCTGGTATGTGCACAAGAGCAAAAATGGATCTTTGTGCATCACTGGAGAGCCAGCATTCCCAGATTATGGACTCTGGACTGCAAGGGACACAAGGCAAGCTCCGAGTGCCTCCCAAGCTCCTCTGTTACAACCAGGCCTCCATCCACCACAGTGAACACAAGCCATACATGCCACACATGGCCTCTCCAAGCCTGTTTGCTGGTCCTGTGCTGGAAGACAAAACTAAGCCCCAGCTGCATCCTAGAGCTTTGCAGGTCTGTGAAATTAAGGACAAATAACCTGAAGGTGTTTAAACAAGTCTAAAAGCTTCACCGAGTCACTCCTCTTACAACTCGTAGTTTGTTACACTTCTTATGTAGAGCAACCAGCCTTGGGATCATCAAAACATTTAGAATCCCTAATTTCTCCAGGTAGTTCCTTCTTTTCACCAGCCTTAATAAATCAACACAGCTTGTTCAGTGTATGGTAGGTCACACAGGGTATATTTTCACTTAACCCAGAGCAGACACAATCCGTTTTTATCACAACCTCTCAAACCCCTTTTAAAGCTACAGAAGTGTGTCAAATCAACCAGTGAAAAACTCGACCAAAGTACCTGTTTTTCCCCAAGGCTTTCTCCAAATACTCACTGGAGGGGGCAAACCCTGCAAGTTAACAGAATGCACAGAGGATTAACAAGAAACAAACACACTGAGCACTAACTGGAAATACCAGTTTCAAGTTATTTTCTGCACTTGTCTTTGTAAAATACATATGAAATGTTGCCTCTACTGAGGCAACACTATGGATCTTCTGAGTAAGGAAGTCCAAAAGCTGAACCATTACAAGAGCTGGAGGGTGACAGCTGCCTAGCAGCAAGCACAGGAAATACAGAAGCACTCTTCAGACTTGCATGAAACTTGGCATCTATTCACATGCAGTGGCAGCAGAAAACCTCCTTCCATCACATGGCTAGAATCATTCATTGTGGTGTGGCTATGCAAGGAGTTCCACCTCAGCTGCTCCTCAGTGTACAGGAATATGCTCCCTGAAAGGGCAGATAAGGCACAGAAGTATTCAGAACCATACCAAGCTTGTTTTACTTGGAAAAATGTCCAAGATCAGCTAAAATATGCATCAGGAAAACTTTAGTCATCATTGAAAAACAGGCTTTTCAACTTGAGATGTGTACAGACTCTTTGTGCAGAGCATGAACTGTTGAGACTGGTCAATACCCAAGTAATCCTTTCCAATCCTGTACCAGTCCAACTACCAATATTCCAGAACAACAGCTTAATTTAACACAGGAATAAGTTTGCAACACTTGGTGGGGGGCGGTTTAGAAAAACAAATGCCTCTCAGTGACTCTCTGAATCAGTGAATTCTAAGGGTTTCACAATATGGGTTACCACACTCCTGCACCCCTAGCCTGGTGTATTTTGATTAGGAACTAATACAGTAAGTAGCAGCACAACTTCTTAGTTGTAGCTTTAGGCATCTCCATTTTTGGAGTCCCTGTCAGTGAAGAAACCTACCCACACCCATACCCACTATGGCAAAAGGAGAATACACTTGTACTTAATTAAAGAGGAAGAATCTTGCATTACCAGTTTGACAAGGTATGGGACAAAACCAGTCTCCATCTTTAATATGACAGTATAGAGATTTCACTGAAGTTTTTCCTCTCCACACAAAGCTGGTCAAGATTTCCTCGGATTCCATGCTGGATTTCAATGCAATGCTCCTCAGAGATGACAAACTGTTAAACAACTGCAAGATGTGCTGAGAAAATTTCGAAAGCTCTGTAATTTTCCTGGGACCCCCAGTTCTGGAGACTAAGCAGTTTTTACAAAAACTGTAGCAAGTTCTTTTAAGTTGTAAACAATATTGAACTGTAAGTTTACTTGGGCAAGAAAAAATCTTTTTCTGTACCTCAACTCTAAACATACTGCACTCACGGGAAACAGCACAATTCTGGCTCAGCTGGCATTAAATATTAAATTGCTATGATTTTTATGAATTAAAAATTACTTAATCCTACATACTACATTCTAGTGTGTTTAAAAATCTAATCCCCACATGAGTAATACCCCATTATTTTTTACAAACAGACCCAGGACAAGACCCATCATGCATGATTATTTCAGTGACAAGATACTCCTGCTTGCAGAAACCGTGAGCAGCAGCTGAGGAGGCCCTGCCCTGCCCTATTCCAATCGTTCATCTTGGCCTCTGGTTGCCAGGTTTAGTTCTGTGGCTAGCAGCTGAAAAGTACATTTTTCACACCATGTTAAGAGGGAATGCTTGGGAATATCTGAATAAGGCTGGCCAAGCCACCCTCATTAAACAAGCACCAGCACGTACTTCCCCCTCAGTGCTCTATTATATATATATGTATTTATTATTTTTGCCAAGTGATGAACACTTCAGTTTTATAATTTCAAACTTGTTTAAGCAAGTAATACTCACCAAGGACATACGTGCCTTCAGCAGCAAATTGAACTTACCAGCTCTTTACGTTTTGTTTTTCTGTTTCTCTGTACTCTATCAGCCCAGTTTACACGCTGAGTGGATTTACTGGGTTAGCTGAAGCCAAGTGTGTCCAAACCTGTGATATTCTGAATAAATGCTATTGGACCATTCCATGGAAAAGTTGCTCCATTTTAACAAATACTCCAAAACAAAGCAACTTCGAAGTCCACACAAAAAGAGCACAGCCTCAGTTCCTACAACAGACAGGTTACTTAAACACAAAAAAAAAACCCTGAAAAAAGATCAGCAACACAGACCAATCATTGAAGAGCGGTTTTACGGGGAGGGTTGAAGGTTTTTTTGAAGTTCAAAGTAACTTTTTGTCTGCCACAAAAAATATCCATAATGAACAGTTCAAAACTTGAAAACTACCTGAACCCAGAAAGCAGAAGGGGAGACAAGTGACACTAAAATGCAGAAGAGAAATAAAAAATAAGTAAATAAATAAAGTCAAGGACTGTGAATATGGTGTTACCACTAACAAAGGCTGAAGTGAAAGATGGGTTGGTGGGGAACCTGTGAAGCTCCTATTCCACACTGCACTGAAAACAAGGGAAAGATGATGCAACAGGGAAACCCTGCAGCCTCCTACTCCAGTGAGACCAAAGACATGCCTGGCCCATTTCTCCTCCACTACCTGCCAGGACTCAATCTTTTATAACCATTGCACAAAATTCAGGGGAGGGTTATGCAGTCTCCACAAACCACAGCTCCAACAGGATCAGAGTTAACCAACGTGAGTATCACGTATAGACCCCAGGAGGGAAAAAGGACAGCTAAAATCCTAAAAAGCTGTTCCATTTCCACTTTACGTGAAGCAAAGTAATGCCAGATTTCTTGACACAAAGATTCAGCTTTTGGAAGATAATGGTGTGGAACCGCACCCTCAAAAGACATTCTGAAAACTCAAGCTGCATGTTTTAAAAGAAATAAATTATTGGATGCACCTGCCTTGTGCTCTTTAACATAAGGCTAAAAGAATGTTATGACATTCCAAGCCTTTTCCCATGAACTACAAAAAGCTGGTCATGTTGTATGAAAAATGTATTGCTCAAGAATAAAGAAGCAATTCACTGTGGTATCCCAAGCCATCCCTGAAATTATCTAAACCAAACTTTTAGTCATTCACCCAATACAGCAAACAGAGAGAGCTTTGAAGGGATAATCTGAAATTAGGAGTTAACCTTATACATGCAGAAACATGTAGAAACCCCAACCAGATTCACCCACACATCCAATATCACCCTCCACACATGCTCTGCTCTTCCAACCTTGAGTCTCTCTGGGTGCAGTGTCTTTCTTAACACCCATAATTTGATTGTCTGGAGAACTCTTAACAAGAGAATCCCATTTAATAATTTTTAAATGACCTTTGATTTGGAACAGAAGTTTCTTTGACTTCTGGGTTTCCAAAGCAGCCCATGCTTTAAATCCCAAAAGAAGCAAGAGATTCAAGTGAGAGATGCATCCAGAATTTTAAACACCATACACACAACAGAACCTTAAATAATACAAAATGACAGAGTTCAGTTTTCCATTGGGAACAGCAAATCCACCAGCACAAACTCCAGTGAAAAGCACAGCTAATAACAGAATTTAGGTCCAGTGCTATTAGTTCAGCAGGGTTAACAGAGCCCCAGGACCTCCAGCATGTTCAGCTCACAGATTTCACAATTATGGATAGGAGTGCAAAGGAGAGTCTGGACTATAACTTTCCACTGACAAAAGTATAATATTGCTAAATTATTGTGACAGGCTCACATAAGACAATTGAGAATCCACAATCAAACCCACAAATCCACAATTCAAACCCTGCCATTGATCAAGCCAGCAGTCCCTTCAGATGTGTACAGAACTCCCTTTTCCCCCAATTTTCTTTGTTAAGGCAATTTGGGTTTGCACAATGAGAACATTTTCATATCAAGCATTCTGTGAAGCAAATGAACAATTCCACTTTCAGATCTCTCTCCCTTTTCAAGGCTGTGCTTGTGAATTCAGAAACAGTACTAAGACGTTTTAATAAAATTGTTTAGTATTTATTGAGATAACCATGAATCCAGTAGCATTAAAACAACAGGAATCTATGATCCTCTTTACTGAGTGACCCCTCTCCCCACTGAAGAACTTTTAGCTTTTACACCAAGGATTTTGGTGGCCAAAATTCCTTTTCACGTAATTCAAAATAAACCCCATATTTCAATACAGGAAACTGTCAATGTTGAAAAAAAAATATTAATAAACTTCATCAACTGCAAGGCACTTTCTTCACATGAACAATAACAGTTAGATCTTGTAACTATACATCAAACCAGTCTCAACTTTGCACAGACCAACATAAAAATCCTTTGTTTAAACTGCACATCTTAAGGTGGCTATATTTTGTTTGGTTTTTTCAACTGTATAAATTACTCAACTCCATAGGTTTATATAATTAAACCTTTACACTGTGCACTGTTCTGTAAATTTGAGGGAGGGGAAAAAAATCTCACTTCTTTCAAAAGGAAAGTGTTTAACAATTCACAGTTTCCATTTTTACCAGATAGTCTACCCTGCCATTCTATATCAAAGGTAAATATGCATCTAAAATAATGCTTAAAGCGTATAGAACCAAATTTTATATGCATTTATATGGGAGGTAGGATTAAATATAAGCAAGCACTGTGCTTCAGAATTTTCCTATACAACTGGATGCCAAACTCTACCACATACCAGCAACAGGAGTAAGGCACAACACAACCAGGCTCAGAGCACCCCCAAATAGAGACTACTGTTCTTCAGAGAAGAAAAAAACAAACAAAAAATTTTTAATTAAAAGAAAAAAACAGTGAAGAGCTGCCCATTTTCCTATCACAACAAATAATAAAAATGCTAATTTTCTAAAGTTCTTTTTTCTCTTTAACAAAACTCAAAAGGTCACATATCTAGTTTTTTGAACTTTTTTCCACACAGCCCTTTAAGCAAGTGACAGTCCTTGTTCAAAATCTATCCTGAAGATATCTGATTATGCTCAATACCGGTCATGTAAGGATCTTTTCATTAAGGAATCACAGAATCCCAGAATGGTTTGGGTTGGAGTTCATCTCATTCCGACCTCCTGCCATGGGCAGCGACACCTTCCACTAGACCAGGTTGCTCAGGGCCCCATCCAACCCAGCCTTGAATCTTGCTGCACTGCATAGAATTTATAAAACAAAATAATTCTTCTACCTATTTATCTTTCTGAAAACATATCAAGACAGATGAACTAGAGGAAAATATATATTGACTGTTCTTACTCATACATATCCAGCAATAGTCATAGCATATTTCAGATCCAACCAAAATTACAGTCCTGTTAAGATTTTCAGTACCATCCTTAAAAACCATATTCTGAGTAGACAGGAGCACAAACACATGAGCAAAGTTCAAGGCCACTGTGGAACAGCAAAAGAGAAGATTAAGCAACAAAGCTTCTCTTTTCAAAAATGTTGCAGCTCCAGCCACTGTAGGAACAAGGCCAGAGAGCCTGATCAGACTGATCAGAAGAAAAGGAGCTGATTTTCAGCAGAGTTTACATGAAATCAAAGGTCAAGTCTGAAACAGATAAAGGTCATAGGCAAGAAAACAAGCTAACCAACTACTCACTTCAGCTTAGAGGAAAACAACACATCAAAACAAAAGTGAGCATTAACTTGGACTTGTAATCACACTGCCCCAGTTCTATATATCTGAACTCCCAGAGCAATCCCCTCAAGTGACCTCCAGGTAAGTATTGAGCTCCCTACACAATATCTGGACTTTACAAAATGTGAAACAGTATTTCCCTGCGCCTCTGTGACAAACTCGAGCTGAATAAAAAACTCACTCCATTCGGCAGCAAAGGAATAATTCTTCTCTCAGCCCAAAGAATGTGAAAACATTTTTCCTGGCAAGAATTGCATTACATTTACACTTGGGGAACCCACAGGCAAACTTACAAAAAAAAAAAGACACTTGGAAAATTATGAACATCCAGATTACCTGACACACACAACACAGATTTACCCCTTCTCAGTATTTGTAGCTTGAGATCCATATACACAAGAGATTATGGTATTTTCTAATATATGTCAACAGATACCAGTCAGCCTTTCAGACTTTAAGTGACTTAAGCTGTCTAAATTGCCACAAGCAGCTTACACAAAGACCTTTGCCATATTCCTTTAAAAATGGGAAACTAAAATATAAATCCCCAAATTCAATTGTGAAGTGTATCAATGCAGTTCTGAGATGCAGTGCTAACTTAGGAAGAGGGAAAAAAAAAGTTACTAATAGACAGTTAAAATGTTAGTGCCAAAGATTCAAGATCTCTGACAACACTTAACTATAAGAGGCCTACATATATCAAAACACAAATATGTGTGTCCTCTTAATTTTGTGATCAAAACCCATAGTGGATAAAACCAACCTTCAAATCTCCTAAATAAACAACAGAAAGGATAAAGCAAAGTCGCAGGTCAGGGGACACTAAAACATTAAGAATTTGTAAGGAGGTGGGAAATTACATTAATTCATATTTATCTTTAAATAAAAAGCCAAGGGGTTTTCTTTCTTTTTTTTACGGGAATTGCAACTATGTAGCCACACTGAATGTTTAAGTCTTTCTACTAAGCACCTTCAAAGCAATTTTTAGTTACACTTTTAGAAAGAATGGAGAAAAAAATAAAAGGTTGCAGAGGAAGAATTCTCCAAATACCAAAAGACACTACCTGTTGAACCAGAGGCAAGTTAACACTGATGACAGCATATACATGAAGTTCACCTGGTTCTGAAGATATATTTTTAAAATACCTTGTTTTGATTCCAGCTCTTTTCACCCAAGCTCTTATACAGACTGTTTGTTAGACTGGAGCACACCAAGCATTAATAAACCCACTGTCACACATCTGCACAAAGTAGCACAGGAGTAGGAAAAATAATCACTAGCTCCTGTTTCAGGGCCTCATCCACTACTAAAAAACAAATAAAAAGCATTTCTCTGTAGTCACCAAAACATTCTTCCTACAAACAAAGGAAAATAAAAGCAATGCTTCCAGACTCATAGAATCTGCTTATTCAGGGCGTGCATGGGATATCATAACAGCACTAAAATTCACCCTTAAAAATGAGAAAACTTAAAATGAATTCCAAATTTAACCTAGCTAAAAGGTCCATTTATAATCAAGCCAACATAAATTAAAAGCACAGTATAAACAGCAAGTTGCTAACAACAGGCAAACAGATGTCTGCTGGGCAGGGGTGGGATGTTTCCATAAACAAACCCAAACATACCTACATGAGAAACCCAGAACTCAGAACCTGTGCTGGACACTTGGTCCTAATATACTCCACTGTAGTATTTAAGTGAGGCTACTCCCTTTTCTTCCCCAAACACAGGGCATACTTTCACATAACTTCATATTCTGAAGAGTTTGGGCTAAAGGTGCCTGTTTCTGTACCTTGCAAAAAGAGAAATGTTAGGGAGGCTGAGGTTTACTGACGCAGTCAGTGAAGAATTCTGATCATTAACTCCTGTCTCCATCTGACTTAAACTGGTGTGAAGCCAAATCGATTCAGTAGTTTACTAACAGGAAGAGCCAAGTAAGATTCAGCAACTGAAACTCAACAGAGACAAGACTAAAATGAGAGATGTCTGAAAATGCAACACAGAAAGTCACGTTCATCTTTCCTGTCAGAACGGGGTGGGAGAAGTGGAGGATAGCCTGCTCTGACAAACATCTGCACACCTGAAATCCTTTGGCATATCCGTAATTCCCGGGCACTCGGTGCTCTGCTGAGATTACTGGCTGTTATTCAGAAGCCAGCACCAGCTCCTGCCAGAGTAAGAAGTACAAGCTATGGCACCTCAGGGCTGAACATCTGTGAGCCCTGGAAATGGAGCTGCACTTCAAATGTTGAGGAAGTTTCAGCCACTGCAGAGTTTGGCAAGGCCTTTGCTTAATGTGCTTTCTGTAACTGTGCTCTCCATATCATGTACAACTCAAAACCTCATTTCTACATCTATGACATCCTGTATTACTTAAAACTTGCCTGGAGCAAATCCAAGTACCACTATTAATAAAATGGCAACTAAATCCTTAAGTCCATCATTCCAAAACAATACCGGGGTGGTGTTTGGGCCAGGTGTTTTGGTATTTCCCACACTGTGAGGCATTGAACAGGATTTCTGAGATTGGCTAAGGAAGATCGTTCTGTGAGACGCACCTGAACTTCCCTGAACACAAATATAAACCAGCACACACCATTTTTAACTGAGGTGTGCAGCAGTGATAAAATATTTCCTGTGGATAGAAAGCAACTAAAGATGATCTGCTGTGGACTCTCTTCAAATTAAGGTATGATGGGCAACCTGGTAAAGCCAAAGCCAACCCAAAATTATAGGCAGCTTTTTTTTCTCCCCACATTTAACTGCACATTCAAGTGCTCTTATTTACACACATCACCTGACAGAAAGTTCTCATCTGCTCCTATACAGACATTACTGAGCAGGACCATCACAAATAGAGAAAAAACTTATTTTTACCTCTTATTTTGCTTACCTTGTATATAAAAAAAATAAGGCATGATAAATTGAAGACCAAAAGATTAGAGGAGCAAGATTAAGATGGATATTAAGTTTTGTTGTATTACGAAAGCATATTTGCACATCAGCTTATAAAATTAACATACATATTAAAATTTTCACCCTGATAAAAATTGCTGTGAATTCACCAGCTGTGCTCTTGTTTGTCATAGGCACCAGGTCACTGTAAATTAAACTCTAGTCCTCTCCAGCCAAAACAAGCATCATGTTTTCATTTACAGAAAACACCTACATGAAATTCTATCAGCAAAATGAACCCTGGCCTTCAACAAGAACTGGTAGTAACTTAGGCCTTGAATTTTGAATGCACTCTAAAAGGCACATAAAGGGCATAATTAAATTCACTAAGACCATAATTAAAATCATAACTGAATGTGTTTATGTTGAAAGTTCCATTAGCTCTCCAAGCAAAATGTTCGGGTTTTTTCTGTGAAAAAAAATCTAGAAAGAATTCTAGAAAGAATAAAATTGAATTCTTGCACAGCAATTTGCTTCCATCAAGCTCGTTTTCCAAGGCCAGAGTACAGTTTGGCATGGGTAATCTGTAATAGACGGTAACTCCCAGAAAACAAAAAGCATTGCCAAGAATCCAGTTATTTTATCAAGGCAGTGGTGATGTATTTCACTTCCAGCTGTCCACACAAAAAACCAGAAACAGTCAGCTTCACTTTGAGTAAATGTAACAGATAAAGCACATCTATATAAGACTAAAATGCTCTCCTCTCAGTGAATTAGACATCCACAAGAGCTGTCTTACTCTAAATAACTGTCCCAGGTTTATGGAGCTAGAACTGATGCCTAAAATTCCCAGCTGCCCATCACACTGGAAGTGTTCTAGGAAAGTCTGCTTCTCTGTGACCAAAAATCTCTCCTGCAGAAAAAAAGCCTCTTTCTTATACAAATAAACTCAGTGAATGTAAGGAATTCAGCACAGGGATGACATCAGAAATTGAGGGTCTTCATACCAAAACCAGAGAAGCAGTTTTGGGATAGAAGAAATTTGGCATTCCTTTACCAGGATGTTCCATCAGTCATCAGAACAGCCTAAAACTGGCTGATTCAGCTAAAGATATAAAACAGAAAAAGTATAGACACAAACAATTCAATTCAATACTCGTTAAAATAAAGTAATCTAAAATCAATTGCAAAGACTTCTTACAAGCCAAGTCTGAGAAGGAAGTAATACTTTGGTTTCACAGTGATTTAGAAATACATGCAATTACACTAGTCTTTGTACAATTAGTTACATTGATCTTGCAGATCTACTAAACTGAAAACAATTGCTAGGATTAAAAAAAATTTACAATGTATACCACTATCCCTTCTTTGCTGAAAAAATGTAACACAGCTGTTATTTTACTAAACTTAAAGATACCCTGATTTTACCCTCCTTTAAATCCACAGTTAAACAACCGGTCACTTGAGGCAGTAATTCAAAAGAATGCTCAGCTTGAAATAATTAACAAAAAAAAGTCTGAATAGTTTCAAATATTAGTCACCATAAAGTTTTGACAGTGAACACCTACTAGAACTTTAAAAAAAACATTGTTTCACCTCATCAGAAATTTACACCCATGAAGTAACTGACTCGACCATAACAACAACAAGAACTGTCTAATACAGAAGTTACTCTGATTGTAGCAATAATAATAAAATATTTCTGATTGTTGAAAACACTATCACTTGTCACTTTCCACAATCATTTGAGCTAAGCACCACTGAGGTCAAAAGCAGCAGTTCCACAGCATGAAAAAAGCATTTGCTAACAGCAATCCACAAAAATCCACACACTGCTGCAGGTTTATATAAAATTGCAGTAAAATTTCTCCCTCAACTGACTTGCTTTTGTAACAGATTTCACATGAAACCACGCAATTATGACATTCTTGAAAAGGGGAACTGTTTATTAATCTTTCAGAAATGTTTAGAAAGAAATGTTTACATTTCACGTCAGGAGCCTACCAGATTTAGGAAGGAAAGCTGAGAACTGAAGAGGCAAAAGGGGAACAGCAGAGTTTAGAGCTTGGGTGATTGCGCTCAGTCACAAATCCAAGTCTAACAGTTTGCAGGTCATGCAACTGGTTAATGGCCCCCATTAATGCAGCAGACCTGACACAGGGCTGAAGAGAAGCCACAATTATTACAACCAAAAAACAAAGAACGATTTTTGCCTGCAGCACATGATTTAGCACAGGCAGCAGCACAGGTTGGAAACGTCTCCTTTCTGATTTTCAACATAGCATTACTGTAACAGAACTAGATTAACACGTACAAGTTTTTAGTTTCTAACCCTCAGTAATTACCAGGACCAATTACCATACCAGGAGTCATACAGTGATTACATTATAATGAGACAGTGAAATAGGAGGATTCAAAACTACTGTTTTAAAGGGTTTAAACAGTAACTACAACATTTAAGGATACGTAAACATTTGTAAAAGTAATAACATCATTGTGACACACCTGGGACAACAACCACCATGCTAGAAAGCACAAGGTCATCAACAGTTAACCAACACCTGAAAGCAGCCTCTGCTTTGCCTGTAACCAAATGCTTCTCAGCATGTTCAAAGTTCAGGTGTATTATTTTTAACTAGAATGGATAAAACCCAACAAGTTCTGTAGACACCAATCACCTTTCCTGACCATGTTCCCCACGTAACAAACTTAGCACTGTAGGTCACGTGCATCCTTCCACGAGTCAGTAATTAGTAACTCCTGGCAGGATCAAAAAACCAAATCCAAACTTTCCAAAAGAAACCGAACAGGTTAAACAACACACTTTTATATGCCATGACAACTCAGCATGTATTCACAAGGTAGCAATCTTCAAGTTTTCCAGTTTTTAAATCAAAGTCCATAATGGTATCAGAATAGTCCGTACAGAATTCATAGAATTCCAGAATGGTTTGGGTTGGAAGGGACCTTAAAGACCACCAAGTTCCAAGCCCCCTGCCACGGGCAGGGACACCTTCCACTAGCCCAGGTAGTAATTCTTAAGTACATGAATGAATCAGGCCATTCTAAACAGCCTTAAAGAACCCCTAGTGACAGAACAAAGTCCATCGAGTTCTGTTAAACAAAAGGATGTAGATACAATGTCACACTTATGCTGAGCCAAGGAAATTCCAGAAACTGGGAAAGCATACTGGAGGGAAAGGGCTGCTGTTCCCTGTTTGCTTTGGTTTTGCATCTTCCCCAAAGTGGGTAAGCACCAATAGATACTTCATGATAGGCTCATCTTCCCCTAACACAACCTGACCCTTCAGTAAATTAAATACACAAAAAACCAACAAAACACAGGAATATAAAAATCATTGAAAAATACCTTCCTTCCCGAGTGTCCATACCTGTGGAAGCGCAGTATTGAGCTGCCTCTGCAAGGAGTCTCTTTCATGGCCAACTTCATGCAGCTTGCCCTGGGTCAGCGCTAGCGTCTCCTGAGTTTCTCTGAGTGTTTCCAGAAGGCGATCCCTTTCTTCCAACATGGATACCATTAACTGCTCAAAATGGGAATCAGCATCTGACTGTAACGGGGAACCTGAACCGTGGCCTCCATTTCCCCCAGCAGGAATCTCAGCCTCACTGATGGTTGGCATCACCTCACACATCATCTTGAAACAAAACGAGACAAAACAAAGGCCATAAATTTAAGTCAAACAAATCTAAACAGGAACTTTGAGCACTACTCATAATACCCACTCAGCTTTGCCCATGATAGCATCAGCAAAGGTTGCCAACACCTTGGTGGTTGCCACTATTTCATTAAGACTGTGGGAGAAAAGGTACACAGTCAACGAAGGCTTCACTTCATAATGAGAATCCTGTGACTTCTTGCAAAACCAGATTTTTACAGCTACGTCTCGAACTGTGACCTCATTTTAATGGATTTATGTTTTTGTGAACTGCTGCCGAGATCTTGGAAAAAAAAAAAAGATAAGGCATGGAGCCTGTCACCAAAAATCACACACTTCACCCAGTAACTGATTACACTGCACATTTTGAGAATCATCATCTGCTTCTTCCAATGCTTCAAACATACAAAGATTGCATCTAAAACAGTACTTTGAGCTTATGTTGGCTGTAGAAAGTTTACGGTGAAAGTAATGTATGTAAATGAGTGGCAAATCCCAACAGTCCAATTCGGGAGATAAAACATGTAAAGGAAGATAAAAAGCAAAAAATTCATTATGAAGTAGTAGCAGCCGTCAGTGTGGATAACAAAAGTAAAGGTAAGCAAAAATAATTAAAGGCAGAGTATGAATACGGTTAACAATGCAAATGTAAGCACTGTACTACTGGAAGTAAGCACACTGTAAACTGGGAGGACCTTTCAGAGATCCTAACAGATCCTTACCCGAGCTAAGGCATCAAGTTTTTAAAAAGCATGGAAAAAGACCACTGCTGTAATTACTGCACACTGACCCACTAAGAAAGTTCTTCAGACAACCTCTCTCCAAATCACAAACCTACAAAAACTTAAGGCGAATCAGGAAAAGCAGTTCTCCCAACCTCTCAGGTATCACAAACTTTGTTCTCAGCCTTAAATTTCACACTCATATCTCTTGGATTTAAAGAACAATTAAACTTATTTTGAGTCTTGCTGTGGATCCTCTCGATCCCTTCAATGACTTGGAACAGTCTGAAGTGCTTTGTAACATTTGCATGCATGATTACGATAAGCTCTGTATTTTCACCACTACGTTATTTACCTTGCTCAATAAAACAAAAAGGCTTGGAAAACAGGCCCCAGGTTTCCTGCAGCACCAGCTCTTCTCTGTTTTAGCAGTTTTCTGTTATCCCCCAAAACCCCTTGGATTGCAAAGCATCCATTCAGCTCCAGTCCAATGTCTATTTAATCGAAACACATGAAAACAAATAAACCTGCCGAGGAAAGAGCAGATCCAGTAAAAAAGCAGCAGCTTCGGCTAATTCGCCAAGTCCCCGGAACAGAAGAATGTGAAAATAAACTGTCTCAGCTTCCCACCCCTCTATTACTGGCCCATAGCTCCTGCAACAGCTGGGATGGAGGAATCATGTGCTGACGGGGGGAAAAAAAAAATGTAGTCCGATGCAGCGGTGCAACAAGCTTCAATAGTTCATCGCTCATAAATTCCACTCAGGTCACAATCGCATTATTAAACAGAGTACGGACAGCATGGGAAAACAGCACGAGCTTTCTTGTGGAGGATTTGGAAAAGCCTCCCTTCTTTTCTCTTCTATTAATTCCAACGGGAGGCTCTCCTTCCAGTTCCCTGGGTCTTAGTTCAAACATTTATAATCCCAAGAGCAAGGCGCTGGCGTCGCTTTGGAAGGCGAGCAGGGAGCGAGACCTGTTGTGTCCTCGGCGCTAGTCCCGCACCCGCTCTCGCCCCGCTCGGTCCCGCAGACGGTGCTCCGCAACCGAGAGATCCAGCCGAGAGAGGAGAAAGAAAGGAGCCGGGAGCTGCCGGGGGGCACCGGTGGAGGGGGCAGGCCCCGGAGCGACAGGGGGCACCGGCCCGGGTCCCGCCACTCCCCCTCTCCACGGAGAGCCCGGCTAACAAAGATGCGGGCAGAGGACACGGGGCTTTCCTTCTCCCCCCGCCCGTCTCGGGGAGCACCGGGCCGGGCCTCCCTCCTTGTCTCGCTCGCTCCCCGCCGGAGGCCCCAGCGGCGCCGGGAGCGCGGCCGGTCCGGGCCCCGCGCAGCCCCTGCGGAGCGAGCCCGGCCGCGGAGGCCCCGGCGAGCCCGCCCTCCCTCC
>WBMZ01011718.1:0-15085 GCA_013400975.1 Atrichornis clamosus | reverse complement strand
GAACCCCCACAATCTAACCCTTGAATTTCACATCAGGGGAGTACAAAAGCGGCTGCACAGACCCTGGAAGGTGTGCCTCTGGCCAGACCAGCCACGCACCCAGCGCTGTTCTTTGTATTGTAGGCATCCCCAATTGTTACTTAATTTCATTAACTGGTTAATAAAACCTTTTAAAATATATTAAGTGAAGAGTCGTTCTTCACACTTAGATAGATATCCAGTGTGGGATGCAGCTACTGTTCAAACCCAGAGTTTGGAAGAACTTACACTCCCTTTCTGCTATGATCACTTACATTCTGAAGCCTGACAAACCTTCACTTCCTTCCTAAGCAAAGCTGAATCCCTGGACAGAAGGACTCCTGTCCAGCCAGGCTGGGGTCTTGTTATGCAGCATGCTCCCCAGGCAAGTGTGAAGATTACAGAGAGAACTGAACCTGGGTCTCTCAAATCCTTTAACTTACAAGTTTTTTACAAACAGTATGACCTCTACTTTCACCTCTATTGTTTTGAAAAAAAGAGAGGACGGGGAGAAGGAAGCACCTGCATCTTGTTCAGGAGAATGCTTTTTGCCTGTATTCCTCAAGTGACATTTGCCAAGGAACACCATTTCTAAATCCAAATCAGACTTGGGCATGAACTAGGCAAGGAGCAGCTCCCTTTAGCCCCAGTCAAGCCTCTGCACAAAACCAGAATAACAACTTCTCACTTACAGAGAATACAAAGAGTACACCCTGAAATATAAGCAGGATATTTCTTGCAATAAAGTGAGATTTTCACAATCATACTTTGTGACTCAAATAGAACACAAATGCATAGATGCTTTCTGTGTGACTTTTACTGGAAGCTGTGAAAACAGCTGACTGGACTAGGTGCTGGCCTCACGTAAATGACTAAAATTTATCAGGTATCTATCTGCATCTTTCATCAATTAAATCACTTATTGAGTCTGTCTTTATTTATTTAAAGATAAGAAGGAGTAAGAACATAGCTATGCATCCTCATGTTACTGAAGTGATCTAAGGATAAACATATTTAAGATTTTAAAAAGCTATATAAATAATATGAAGAGTAGGTGAAATTTATTTCCCTATAGAGGATAATCACTCTATTAATCAATATGATTATTCAATAATAATGTTAGAAACTCAGCTTTAATTGTTTGCAATCAGTAATTGGCTAAATTAGTCAAGATTCATTATATCTCTGACAGTGGTTTTACCACAGAAAATACCAACTAAGTTCTTACTGGAAATAGTCTTCAAATGTAATAGGAACTTTCTTATACCATCAGTTATAAAATGAAACATTTAAGTCCTAGCTTCAAATCAGCAGCCAAAGAAAAAGCATGAAATGGGAAGGAATGCTTTGAAGTGCCACTCATGCTCACTAACTTCTTCTCCTGAATTTACAACACAGGAGTACCAGCTGTTCCACCTAGGCATCTTTGCTGTCATCTGCATCTCAGTCCGTGCGGGAAACTGCTGGAGCTCTTGTCTTCCTACAAGATCACTGGACCCAGCTGAGCTAAATCAATTTTCACCAATCTCAGATTAATATAGTAGAATGATAAATACTGTTTATCACTGTGCTCCAAGAAGCTTATGGAGAAAGACTGATAGGTTACAGCTCACCCAAGTGCATGAATTTTTTTCTTTTGTGTGTTAAAGAGAGAGCTAACAACTGAAGTTATTTGGAATGTCTTTGCTCCATCTGAAAATAAATCTCTGCAGCTCCTGAAAATAGATCTGTATCTTTCTCAAGTATTGAAGTAAAAAAGCAAACATAGTGCTAAGAATTAGATAAGGCAGACTAGGTGCACATACAGTGGAGAGGGTCAGATATTAAGGGTTTTGGACAAATTGTATTTAGGTGAGAACTTATAAATGCTCATCTATTAAGAGCTATTAAGAGCTAAATTTTGTCTGATAAAAACCTAATGTAGCCTCCCTCCTCCATTCCCCTGTTCATTAGGACAGAATAATTGAACTAAAACTAATTTATTAACAATGAAAATAAAATAAAACCAAGCATTGTTTAAAGAACTGGAAAAATAATCTAGTACCATTCTTTTTTATGACCAAAACCACAAATGAGAAACCCAACTATGCAGGCAATTAGCATCCTTCAAGTGTCGAGTCAAATGCATAATGGTACTGTAAGCATTACTAAAAAAAAGACCTTATAAACAGATAAAATAAAACTGCAAGGAATCTGACACTATAAATGATACTAACATGCTTTTAAGAATCAATACTTGTAGAACACATCTCTTGATCAAATTGCAATACAAGTAGAACAAAAATAAATTCCTTGAAAGACAAAATATGCTTGTCAAGGGATAAAGAAGTTTCTGTGTTTCTTGTAACACATTACCAAAAAATTAACTCTGATAATAATCCAAGTATATAACTTGTTACATGAACTGTAAAACTTGCAGAAGGCTCATCAATTCTTCAAAGGACTGATAAATCATACTCTGAGTTGCAGATGAAAAATATATGCAAAGTGTCATAGCCTTTTTCATCAGCACTTCTGTAAGTTATTTTATGTACACAGTCATAAGAATAAACTTAAATCCACAGATGGTAAAATACTGTTTGTCATGGGCTAAAAAATAATGCAAAATGCCTGAGGACAAACCTATAAATAGGAAATAAAATAAAAGTCAGTTTGGAAACCCTGTCTAGCCTTAAAAAAACTGTATACATATGGGTAGAATATGTACCTACTTGGATAGTGGTAATAAATACAGCAGTCTACCTGATTTAAGGTACTGTGAAGATAAAAAGTGATCTAAGCCTCTCAGCACAGAGAGAGGAAGATGAGAGTGGAGAAAACTTAGAACTCATGGAGGACCAAATTCTCCATCATCTATTCTCTACAGCAAGGACAAGATGGTCACTATTATGCTTATTCAGTGTCCAGTACCTTCAGTCTGGCCTTGTACTAGAGTTATGTAAACTTTATAACCTTAAACCCTACAGAAAACCTGAGTTTGAGGTCTGGACTTTGACATCTGTGACAGTTGTTATCAGTAACAACACACTCAAGCTAATAGTGCCACTGGCCTACAGAGAGTGGAGAGGCTGCCTCTGCCTCCTGCAGGGCTGGCCTGAGCCCAGCTGTGCAGTTACGTGTTTCTTCAAAGCTGAAATCAGAGCCTCATCTCCTGGACTCCAGAAAAAAGTGATCCCAAATGCACACATGTTCCCTCTCTAGCCTGTTTCTAGAAGGTATTAATGATGAGCATCTCATCCTTTCTTCAGATGAAATCTACAGTACCCCAGGAGCAGAGAGTGGGCAGAGAAACAGCAGGGAGATAGTCTCTCAGCCTCAATCCTAGAAATCTAGGATTTCTCAGTCTCAGCTTGATTCTGTCCAAACTGGATGTTGTTGTGAATAAGGACTCACTACTAAAGAGCACCCAAGGTTACAACCTCAGCTTAGTGTTCTACCAGTCCCACATCAGGAGGATCAAACCTGTTGATCCTGTAAGTTAGGATCAAACCTGAGGTCTGACGTACCACACAAACAGTTTTCTCTCAGCTGTGAGTTATCCCCAAAAGACCATTCCCTGAAGGCACAAATAGCTGTAGTACAGCAGTGCATGCAGTAGTTCCTTTGCAGGGGAGTGCAGACATTAAATCCACTGGCTCTTGGAGCCGGGCACTGCCGCCGTCAGCGCCTCGCAGCAGCTACGTCTGGTGAGAGGAGGGGAAAACGTGCGAGACGCCCAGCAGCCTTCCAAGGAGCGTCCCTTTTGAGAGTCGCTCTCGGGGAGCTCGCTTGCTCCTCCGTGGGCCTCACACTCCCTGCGGGTTGGGAGCAGGCACGCACCAAACTCACACACCGCCCGGCAGAAAATAACGCAGCGGAGGCAAAAAGATTGGGACGGGTTCTCCGGCAGGAGTACCGAGAGGGTTTATTGGCCACTCACCGAGACCACTCCCGATGGGATCCTGTCCCAGAGGGCCTCNGAGAGCCAGCGAGAGCAGACTTACATCGACTTTTAACCGGGGGAAAACAGGGGCGGGGAAAGATACAAGGGCCAACCATCTGAGGGCCCGTGGGCGGAGGAAAGGTGGGGTGATCCGGGGAAACCCAATGGGGAGGAGAGAGGGGAGGAACAAAGAACCAAGGCCAATGGGGCATCGAGGGAGAAAGGGACTTTCCAGGATGGGATGGAACAGAGAAGGGACTTTCCAGAGGGGTAATTAACATAACTGTCACAAGCAAGTAAAGGTAACAAAACATGGAGGGAACCTTGTCGTTTTAGCCAAGAAGGAGGAGAAGCCATTTTGAGGTTGCTTCTTTCCAGGGTTTAATCTCTAGCTTTGCCCCACCAGAAGGACCTGCGTCCCTTCTGACCTGCTTCCTGCTCAGGGGCAGTGGAGTCCAAATTCACCACCACTACAGGGCACCTTAGAAAGCCCTTCTGCAGAATCCAGAATTGCTTCCACCCTACTCCTAAGGAGACGATTAGACTGCAGGGAATCTGGCATAAAGCAATTTCAGATGAAGGCAGGAGCTAGAACATTATATCTCAATTCGCAACACAACAGAACACATTTTCTTTCCCATGGGTATGGGGAAAACAAAGAGTATGGAAGCAGAAAAAGCAAGAATTGCAAGTCATCAGGGACTATATACAGAAGACGGCATGCCATGGGACAAGTCCTTCCTGCATGACTATAAGCATTGACTATTGTCTGCAATTCTGTGAACATCAGTCTGGGAAACATATTTTTTAACAATTTGCTCCATAGAAGCTGCTGTCACAAGAAGTATGTAATTTAGAAGTTTTTGCACTACACTGAGTGGCACAAATGATAAACCACTGAAAGTAATGAAAGAAACATGCTAGCTCTTACTGAAGCCTGTCATTTGGCTCCAAGTCAAGTTGCAAGGGAATCAAAGTAAAAACAAGAGCCTGAGGATGAGAAGTTCTGGACAGCTGTGGCACCCACAACTAAGAAAATACTGCAGCTTGCTCCGTTCATACTGGTAACAACCACAGTTTCTTTTCTTGTCTGACCAAGCCCCAATTTTTATCATGAGTATTCAAACCAAGTTATTCTTATTCCTCAAACAACAGCATTGAATTCAGCAGGAAAATGTGAATTATGTACATCCCTGTAATTGCCTTCTCTGAGTGCAACAACAAAGACCTGTTCCTCCCTTCTACTCTTATTTACCCTCTTATTTAATTTATCTGCTGTGATAAGAGCTTCCTTGTTAGGTGGGCTTTACATTAAGTTTCTCTTCTCCTTCTTTCTACTATTACTCCTCACTTCTCATTATTCATGTGTCTCCTGAGGTCAAAAACGAAAGACAATTCCCACGTTAGAAAATTCCGCATTATTTCAGCCTTTGTTCTGTTAAATTACCGTCATCTTTCCCTCTTTTCACGTTTCTCAAAGTCTTGAGATAGGTATATATAATTTTGCATAATATCCTATCCAGGCCTATCACGCTGCACAGACCTTTTCCAGCACAACCTCTCTTTTTGGGTCATCTCATTATTAATGACTTACCTCAGGCTGCCTGTGAAGGCCCTGATTCATCCTTTTATTGTTCTGTGATTATTCAGCTGTCTTTCAACCTGAAAATAGTTCTTTACCACTGATTTAAAGCAAACTATTAATATATCTAACACCCAGACTTTTGTACTTCAGAGTTTGACTCACTTTTTAAACTGTTCTGTGATGGTAATTGTCTTTCTTTTATCTTCACTCTGTCGATGTTTTCCAGAACTCTGCTGTCACTTCCCCAACCATTTTCTCTTCAACCTTGGCAACCAGTGTTTTTATCTCCGTTCATAGTACAGCTTATCATTTGTCAGATGACAAACCATTGTATTTCTCTTTTCATTTTTTCTACTTGTATACCTTTGATTTTATCTTTGCTTTTTTTTCCTTGTTTTTCCATGGATGAGAAAAAATGGCAACTGTAATTTTATATACCTTAAAGGATATATTTTCATAGCATATTGCTATATGGCACAGAGAAACCTGATCTACCTGTAAACCAGACAGCTTGGGACCTGGGACAACAGTAGTCAGGTAAATGCAGCTATATTTTTCCAGAAAACTACTGAGGCCTTGTAGTTAGAGAGCAATATAGTAACAGTGTACAGAACTACGAGTACATGAAGAATAGAAAGCAAAAATCATTTAGACATCATGCTTACTAAGAGTAAGCTGCAAGTCTACAAACTGTTGCACTATCTATCTATCTCTCTCTATATATATATATTTATTTATATGATGTAGATTAAGATGTTAATATCTTGTTCCAGACTTCTCGCATCCCTCGTCTGGTTCGTGTTTGGTCACTGGTGACAGCTCTAGGTATCGTATTTAGATAAACTGCTACTAAGGTGATTGATGTAGGGCAATGGAATAGAAACTAACAGTGTTCCTGGATTAAACACTTCCCACAGGCCTGAAACAAGTGATTTACTCCACCCTGTTGTGGTCTCTCATTTTTAGTGAGAGATTCACATTAGCTAGAATGTTAGTAAGTAAGGACGAGATCATGAACAGCTTAAACATCAGACTGCTGGGAAGACCTAGGTAAACTATTGTGGTCATTCCTAACTGGAGTTTTCTTCAGTGAGACTTAATCCCTGTTCAGTTTGGTAGTTAAGAGGATCACAATTTTCAGGTAGGTTTCATTTTTGTTACAGTAAATTGTTGTCTGATCCACATCTTTAGCTATGCCACACTAGCATTACTGGTTTCCTTTCAGTACTGCCTTGTTCTTTTCTTAACCATTGTCCAAAACATCTGTGTAATCTATATAGAATAATATTTTTGCCCTCCTGTTTACCTTTTTCACACTTGTTCTCAGTCTGTTTGTAAGGATAAATTATTTCCATGCCATGTGAAATCACTTCCCATGGACAAAAACTAGCTCAGAGAAATAGCAGGAGAATCATCAGGAGCTTTTATTTAACTAATGCTAAAAATAAGTGTGCAAATTTTTTTTTTGTATTTATGTTTTTGTAGAGTACTCATAATTCAGCTAATTCTTAAGACAAGATTAAATTGCCACCGATTATTATTGTTATTTACAGTCAAATATCATATGCAGAAATCTCAATTACTGTCAGGAATCATTTAATACATTTTTTATATACATGATGCACACGTATACATGTGCAATTAATAGTACACTGACAGCTGACAGTGTACTAATGACTCTGAGTGTTAACTACCAGGTTTCATTGATATACATAACATTTTCACAGGTAGAAACTCAGAATCAAAACTCAAATTTGTGTGTTTATGGAATACACAGTGCATGTGGGTTTGCCTAATGTTTTCAAGGAAGAAACAATATTTTCAGAGATTCCTACATAATTCAGTTCTTTGGTGTATAAAATTTTCATTGCCACATAGATTGAAACTGTATTTTCCTACACTGCAAGGAGGAAAAAGAAGTAGTGGAACAAAAGCAAAATCTACATCAATAAACAGAAAATCAACATCCTTGAATATAATTTTTGTATGAAAGAGAGGTCTGATAAAGAAAAATTAAGTCAAAAAGCATCCTTGTTTTTTTCAGGATGGTGGGACTGAACTAAATACAATATAAAATTTTAACTTTCCTGATATTCACTTTGCTTCATACTGGCTCTGTACATTCTTAGAGAGTCATTTAACTTTCTCCCCATTCTTCCTTCACTGTTCACTTTGTAAAATAGGGGTCATGCTAATTACTTACATAATAGAGCTAACAGGGATGTTGACATTAATGCTTTATGCTGACAATATTTTGACCCAAACACTATCTTAAATACTATAATCAGTGCAACCTCCAATCTCTCCACCAAGAAATTTTTTGTGCCTTTTCAGAAAGACAGGTGTCATATACACAATACATAGATAAGCTGAAACATGTGGCAGGCTGGTGAACTTTCCACTTGACTGGAAAAGTATAACACACAAACACACATAAAGGAGGACGTAGAGAATTATAGGCTGGGCAGTCAGTGTTTGGCAAGATCACGAGCAGATCCTCATGGAAATTACGCTAAGTTGGAAAACAGACATTGGTGACAGCCAACATGGCTTCACCTAAAGGTGAACCATGCCTGGCAAATTTTTTACCTTCTACAATTAGATTACGGTACTGGTGGATAAGGGGTAGTGACTGATGTCTTCTATTTGGACTTGTGCAAAGCATTTGATACTGTCACACACAACATCCATTGCTCTAAAATGGAGAGGCATGGATTTGATGGGTAGAGCACTCAGTGGATAAAGAGTTAGCAATCATCACACTCAAAGAACACCTGTCAATGCCTCAATGTCTAGGTGGAGAGCAGTAATGAGTGCTGTCCCTTGACGATCCATGCTGGGACCAGTATTGTTTTACCTTTTTGTCAGGACAGTGGGATTGAGTGCACCCTCAGCAAGTTTGCTGGTGACACTGAGTGGTGTGGTTGATACTGCTGAGGGAAGAGATACCATCCAGACAGACCTTGAGAGACAGGTTTGAGAGGTGGAACTGTGAAACCATGAAGTTCAACAAGGTCAAGTGTAAGGTCCTGCACCTGTGTCAGCAATTATATAATTGAGAGCAGCCCTGTCTGACCTTGGGGTGCGGGTGGATGAAAAATTGGGTATGAGCCAGCAATGTGCACTCACAGCCAAAAATCCAACTGCATTCTGGGCTGCATGAAAAGCAGTGTGATGAGCACATTCAAGGGAGGTGATTGTGCCCCTCTGCTCTGGTGAGACCCCACCTGCAGTGCTGCATCCAGCTCTGGGGTCCCCAGCACAGGAAAGACATAGACCTGTTGGGGCAAATCCAGGGTAGGGGTGGAGCATCTCTCCTATGAAGACAGGCTGAGGGAAGATAAGGCTGTTCAGCCTGGAGAAGAGAAGGTTCCACGGAGACCTTATAACACTTTCTAGTACATAAAGGGAGCCTACAAGAAAAATGGGAAGGGACCCTTTATCAGGGAGTGAAGTTACAGGACAAGGGGTAATAGCCTTAAAGTGGAAGAGGATAGATTTAGATTAGATATTAGGAAGGAATTCTTTACTATGAGTTCAGTGAGGCACTGGCACAAGTTGTCCAGAGAAGCTGTGGATGCCCCAGTCTGGGAAGTGTTCAAGGCCATGTTTGATGGGATGCTGAGCAACCTGGTCTAGTGTAAGGTGTCTGTCCATAGCAGTAGGAGAAGATGACCATTGAAACGAGATGGTCTTTAAGGTCCCTTCCAACCCAAACCACTTTATTATTCTATTCTATGATTCTAATTACCCTAGTTGGGGAAAGGAGTCACTTAAATGTGCAAACAACACAGAAATTATGTTTACTGAAAGTTAGGTGTTGCATTTATGTTGTCAGCTTCTACAGAGACCTGAAAATCTTGTTTAGAAAGCTAAATAATTCCATTTTACTTTAGACTAAAGTACATATGCCTTTTTGTTAATGTTACAAAAACATTATGAGAAAGTGTTTTGAAATAATTTTCTCCTCAAGTGCTACAAGTCAATGTGTGTTGGCCTGCAGCAGTTGGTCAAATACACCTGTACCCTTTTTCAAAGAGCTATAAGAGAGCTATAGAAATATGAAAAATTAAAAAAGAGTAGAATTCAATTCTCATTTTGGAGATTGCAAATGGGAGGACACGTGTTCCCATATTCAAAAAGAAGCAGGTCACTTCTCCATGCCCCTAGATACCATAAGAATATCATCCGAAACCTGTCCCTCTTCCCTAGTCTTGAAGTCAGCAGCCAAGGCAGTCCTTACAGCATGCAAATAAGAGGAAAAAGCCAACATTTCCTAGAAAGGCAGCAGATTCTTACTTTAAAATTCCTTTTTAGAAGCTTCAATCTATGTAGAGCTAATTGATTTATTTTAAATAACTTTTTTCCTTCCGTCTCCTCAAATTCTACTTTCTTACTGCAATATGTTCTTTACAATTATGTGGGAAAGAAGGAAGAGGGGAAAAATTAAAGAAATTATCTTTTTTCAAGTTTTTAAAGCAAATTTCACAAGAAAATAAATATACTGCAAAGCATTTGCTAAGTACTAACTAGATGGAAGCAAGCAAGTGCTAACTAGCTTTATGATATTTCCATTCTATGAATAAACAATGAGGATTGGATATTTACCATCATTACAGGAATGAGTAGTTATTTTTACATCCAGACAGCTAGAAACAGTAAGATAGGCTCTCTAATATGCAGTGGCAAAGACAGCTTCCCTAATCTAGTATATCTTTTCAAATCAGACTATATTCTGCATGGTAAATTCCCTTGACTCCTTCAAAAATTGCACAGAAACATTAATGAGCCAAGAGCAAAAGACAGATAAATCATGCCTGCATCCCACAAAGATAGAAAAAAGTAGGAATGATAAAGAAGCAACCCTCACGGAAGAGTAATTTAGCAGATGTATCTGAAAAAAAGGTCAGGAAAACTTTTATACACATTAGTTACTTCAGAGAATTTAATTTTTTTTAGTATTTAAAGTACCTTAGCATTTAAAAGCAGTTTGTGAACCTAGTTAAAGACTGGTTAGACAAATGCTTTAGACAAGAAGAAAATTCAAGAACAACTGATCTTAAGGCAGATCTGTCACAGCCAGAGTAAGGCCTATTTAGTTTATTTAAGAGAGAAAGAGAAGATATTATTAAATCTCCCAAGTGACTTAAATAGTTTTTACAATCAAGGACTCCCTTATATCCACTACACCTGGAATTTTGTTGGCTCATGAGAAGGGAATGGTGATCTAGATCAGTTTGCTAGAGGGGTCCTGTTATGGAAACTGAAAATGTAATGGGATATTTGCTTGGGCTACTGTAAACACTAATTAGTGTTATTTATAAACAACTGCATGTGTAGTTATCAATTGAAGTGTAACACATTTGAATCATTTCCCCCTATAGTAATCTCTGTGTTTAATCCATTTGTGAATTTACTGGAGAGTACACCTTTTAGATGCACAAGTCAGATATACAGAGATCTGGTTAATTAATTTGAAAGGCCTAATTTTGCAGACCTACTACCTGTAAAAGGTGATATTGAAATAGATTTCATAAGTATACAAATGGATAATTGCAGAGATGATAAACTGCTGCTATGAAGTCCTAATGTCAGGGAGATTTTTCTTCACTGCTTTTCCCAATAGCTGGATCATTCTCCCTTCAGTTTCTGAAGGAATATAAGTGTCAGGTGAGCAATACTGAGGCAGGTATGAGGACTTTCAGCTCTGTCATTTGCTTCCTGATAGATGATCATCATCAGAACCAGACAGGTAATAAATGCACATTTGCATCACTTAGCATACCTTGTGCTGATTTGGCTGCATATTTTGACTGCAATACATGTATATATAGGGCTTGCTCACTACTTTTACAAAAATCCATGGGACTTTGAACAAAATAGAAATCTAAGAAGTTGTTGAAGAGAATTTTGCAGGCAATAGACAAAGAGAGAGCAATAACAGCATTTCCATATAAAAATAAAACCTGAGAAAACAGCTCCCTTCTCTACAATCTTGTTTTCACCTCATTTCTTCCCTCCTTAAACATAAGAATTGTTTTTAATTCCAGAGAA
This sequence comes from Atrichornis clamosus, assembly GCA_013400975.1. Lineage (NCBI taxonomy): Eukaryota > Metazoa > Chordata > Aves > Passeriformes > Menuridae > Atrichornis > Atrichornis clamosus. Next base: position 3,506 of record WBMZ01011718.1, on the reverse strand, counting down.
CTAGTCTTTCACAGTGTAAAGTGAATGGAATTCTGCTACTTTATGGCAATCAGATATATAACAGAATGTATTTTTCTTAGTCCCAGGCTAGAAAACTGGCAATAAACAACAGAAGATTCAGTGATACTATATTGTGGTGTACATAGCAGGTGAGTGCCAGAGGGTATCTAACTGCAGTGTCAGCTGGGGCAATGTGTCTTCATAGCTGCACATTTTAGTTCACCCTATAATCATTTATCTGTGTCTTGAAAGTTACTAAGAATATTTAATATGCACAAACAATGTCTTTAATTGCTTTCATCCAGCCTAAATATTTGTGTAGCACTTCTTATGCTTACATACAGTGCTTTGATGCATTCAGTCATGATGTATTACAGTTAGGTTTGTTGCTCTTGGCACAAGCTTTCATGGGAAGGCTATTTGACCTCTGCCTTCACACTCTGCTGTAATGTTTCTTCTCAAAGGAATTAACGTCTATGTCATGCTATTTTGTATGCAAGCAATAAGAATATCCAGAAAAGGCATCAATTCTACTCTCTCACCTTGCTGTATTCTAATAAAATAAAATAAAATAAAATAAAATAAGTAAAAATATAGCTAGAATTTCCCCACAGATAAAGATGCTAGTGTTTTGCAGAATTTTCTCAAGTGAAATGGAACAAACACTGGAAAATCTTGTTTCTCTATCTTTTGCAGCAGTTAACACAACACATGACATATCAATTTGTTATTTTTCTGTGCCAGTGGGAGATGTGCAATTCCCAAAGACCATCAGTCATCTCCAGCTACTGCTTTTTAGATACCCATGCTGTATTGTGTTATGGTGTATAAACAGAGAAGTTCATTTTCTCATGTATTTACCACAAATCTTGATTTACAGCTTGCAGAATTCCTCACCTTTAGGTGAAGAAATGTGCTAAATTGAACAAGAGACTAAGCACTATCCACAGCTAATTTTATTCTGCTTTAAAACTCAAAATATTTTTATGTCCAAATGCACCATGGCAATCGCCTTACTTGTGCAATATACTTTGTCCTTAAATACATACCACATTTAGATGTACATAGATGGAAAAAGTGCTGCCATCCAGAATCATCAGCTAAGAACTAATATTTTGCTGAGTAAAGAAGAAGAGAGGACCAGAGCTCTTGGATAAGTAAGAGAACATACTGATTAAGGAGTTAGAAGCAGCTTTCTTCTAGATTTATTATAGTTTTTCTACGATGGTATATTTGTTTTTTGAGGGGGTAGCTGGGTGGGATTTTTTTCCATTCCCTAAAGCCAAAATGAAGGTAACAGATCTCTTGCACACTACAAGTTTTTTACAATATTTATTAATACTTGTGGAGCATATTGACAAAACCAAAAATGATTTTAAAAACTATACAAAACAAAAAAAAAATTAAATCTACAAAATCTCATCAGCAACATTCACAGAATCACAGAATTAACTAGGTTGGAAAAGACCTCTGAGATCATCAAGTCCAAATTATGACCTAACACCATTTGTCAACTAGACCATGGCGCTGAGTGTTTCTTAATGTTTCTTAAACACCCCCAGGGATGGTGACTCCACCACCTCCTCGGGCAGACCATTCCAATGCCAAATCACCCTTTCTGTGAAGAACCTCCTAATGTCCAGTCTAAACCTCCCCTGGTGCAGCTTGAGGCTATGACCTCTCATCCTGTCACCAGTTGCCTGGGAGAAGAGACTGATCCCCACACGACTACACCCTCCTTTCAGGGAGTTGTAGAGACTGATAAGGTCTCCTCTGAGCCTCCTCTTCTCCAGGCTGTACAATTCCAGCTCCCTCAGCTGCTCTTCATAGAGCTTGTGTTCCAGACCCTTCACCAGCCTTGTTGCCCTTCTCTGGACACACTCCAGCATCTCAACATCCTTCCTAAATTGGGGGGCCCAGAACTGGACACAGAACTCAAGGTGTGGCCTAACCAGTGCTGAGTACAGGGGAGGAATCACTTCCCTGGTCCTGCTGGCCATGCTATTCCTGATACAGGCCAGGATGCCATTGGCCTTCTTGGCCACCTGGGCACACTGCTGGCTCATGTTCAGTCTGCCATCAGTCAATACCCCCAGGCCTCTTTCTGCCTGGCCACTGTCCAGCCCTCTGTCCCCAGCCTGTAGCACTGCAGGGGGTGTTGTGACCGAAGTGCAGGACCTGGCACCCGGACTTCTTGAACCTCATATTCAGTCCACCTATCCAGGCTGTCCAGGTCCCTCTGCAGAGTCCTCCTACCCTCCAGCAGATGGACAGTCACTCCCATCTTGGTGTCATCTGCAAATTTGCTGATGGTGTACTCAATCCCCTCATCCAGATCATCAACGAAGAAATTAAACAGGACTGGGCTCAACACAGATCCCTGAGGAACCCCACTTGTGACTGGCCACCAACTGGATGTGACACCATTCACCACCATCTTCTAGGCCTGGCAGTCCAGCCAGTTCTTAACCCAGCAAAGAGTGAACCTGTCCAAGCCATGGGCTGCCAGCTTCTCCTGGAGAATGCTGTGGGAGATGGTGTCAAAGGCTTTGCTGAAGTCCAGGTAGACAACATCCACAGCCTTCCCCTCATCCACCAGGTGAATCACCTGGTCATAAAAGGAGATCAGGTTAGTCAGACAGAACCTGTCCCTCCTAAATCCACGCCGGCTGGGTCTGATCCCTTGGCCATCCTGTAGGTGCCATGTGATCGCATGCAAGACGATCTGTTCCATGACCTTGCTGGGCATTAAGGTCAGGCTGACATGGCTGTAGTTTTCCAGATCCTCCTTTCAGCCCTTCTTTATAGATGAGTTCACATGGGCCATCTTCCAGTCCTCTGGGACCTCCCCAGTTAGCCAGGACTGTTGATAAATGATGGACAGCAGCTTGGAGAGCTCTTCCACCAGCTCCCTCATCACTCTAGGATGGATCCCATCTGGTCCCATAGACTTGTGAGCATGTAAGTAGCTCAGCAGATCACTACCTGCTTCCTCCTGAATTACAGGGTGTTCATTCTCCCCCATCCCCATCTATGAGCTCAGGAGGCCAGTTGTCCTGAGGATGACCTGTCTTATTGTTAAAAACTGAGGCAAAGGAGGTGTTAAGTACCTCTGCCTTTTTCCCATCTCTGGTAACTATATTCCTCCATGCATCCAATAAGGAATGAAGGTTTTCCTTGCCCCTCTTTTAGCTATTAATGTATTTATAAAGACATTTTTTATTATTCTTTACAAAAGTGGCCAGATTAAGTTCTAATTGAGCTCTCACCTCTCTAATTTTCTTTCTGCATAACCTAACAACATCTATAAACACTTCCTGAGTTGCCTGCTTCTTTTTCCAAAGGTGATACATCCTCTTTTTTTGATTTCCTGCAAAAGCTCTCTACCCATCCAGGCCAGTCATTTTCCTCACCAGCTCAGCTTTCAGCATATAGGGACAGCCTGCTCCTGTGGCTTCAAGATTCCTTTCTTGATGTCCATCATTCCTGGACCCCTTTGTTTTTAA
>WBMZ01011716.1:0-28933 GCA_013400975.1 Atrichornis clamosus | reverse complement strand
TGCCCGCCGAGGGGCACGGCCGCTCCGGAGCCCGGGCACCCTCGGCTGCCGCAGCGCCCTCCGCGCATCCCGGCGCAGCGCTCCCACCTCCGGGCACGGCTCCCGGCAGGCAGGCAGGCAGGCAGGGAAGTGTGCTGGCAGGCAGAGATGCAGGCAGGCATGGAGGCAGGGCGAGCCAGCACGCAGACAGTCCCCTCTCCTGCGCGCTGCCCTGAGCACGACGGTGGTCGCTATTTATGTCGAGCCGGTGCCGCTCGGTGCCGGCCAAATATTCTGCCCAGATATGGGCCGAGCCCGCCACCCCTTCTCCCGCTTACCGCACTCGTGCACCGAGCCGAGCCCGGGCGGCGCGTCCTGCCCGCGCCGGCTCCGCCGCTGCCGCTGCCGGGGGAGGGGGTCCGGCCCGTCCGCGGCCCCGGCCCGGCCGTCACTCAGCGGGGCCGGCCCCGCCGCCCCTCCCGGCCGAGAACAGCTGCACCCGGCTCGGCCTCCGCCCCGGGCTCCCGGTTTGGTCGGTCCTTACCCGCCACCCGCACTCGGGATGGCAAACGTGCGCCGTCCATCCCCAGGGCAGCGTGGGCGCTGCGGAGGGCGGCAGCAAGGGCGGCATTTGCGTCCAAAGGGTTTTTCCTGCTTTTTGAAGATTCAGACGCGCTAGAGCCTGTCTTTTGTCCCGCGTCCTTCAGAGTGCCGAGCCAGACGCCTCGACAAACTGCCTTTTAGGAAACCCCACAAGATGTGCAGGCATCTTCATGGGGATCCGGGAGACTGTAAAGCACCCTGAGACTGCGGCTGGGAAAACTTCCCGGGAGGAGTCATGCAGCATTGGGACAGGGGGAGCATGGGGGGCCTCAAAGCTCAGCCAGACCAAGCCATGGCCTCTGGTTGGGCCTACGGCTGCAAGCACAGGCACTTCATGAAAGCTACTTCCCCACAAATGCCATCTGCATCAATGAACCTACTAATCCCATGTCTTACCTTACTCCCCGTCAATTTGCCCCATACATCCAGTGACAGAAACCTTCCAGAGCTGCTCCAAGTCTGCCATCAGCCCAGGAGAGCTGCCTTCCAGTCCTGTGGTATCAAGAGTTTTAACATTGCTGTCAAATCTCCCCTGTCTCACCTCTCTGTCACTTCAAAGGCCCATGGATTTGTCCTATGTTTTTAACAGATCTCTCACAAAATGTCAGCCCCAAGCTCCTCCTTATCTCTGCTCTCTGGTCTCCACTAGCAGCCACAAGCCAAGAGTGGAGAGGGCCCCAGGTTTACCAAAGATAGCCAGTCTATCCCAATGCTTCTCCAGCCCCATACTTCCCAGACCTAGTGATGATCTTCATCTGAAAATGCCTCCAGTCTCCATGAGATGGTACTTGGGTTTTTTTGCACAACCTGGCTGGCACTGAAATTACATGTCCTGTAGGATTTGCAGAAAGGTCTGCAGTTAGCTTTGAAAATACTGCTCATGGCTAGGACAAACAAAGGCTACAAATGGGAGCTGTGTCAGGCACTGGATTCCGTGCATGTCTTGTTGAGGTGAGCAGGATTATGGCCCAGGTCACTGGCATCATCCCAGTGGCTGGCAGGAGAGAAAAGGGCACGTATAACCACCCAATTCACCCAACTGCCTCAGTTTTTTCACACTGAAAAAGCTGACTGAAAAGGTACAAGATCAGACAAACCTGGACACCCGTGTCTATGCCAGCTGTTTACCAAATGCCTTTCTCCAGGATGTGCAAGCTGCAAGCAGCTCAGGAAGTGATCCACTGGCACCACCAAGCTTCCCTACAAGCCCACATTGGTTTTGTACTCTACGATACATATGACCCAGTTAGTTTTTATCCCACCTGGCTGCTGTCAGATCTAGCTTTGCGGGCACCAGAACCTCATCCAAGGTGAGTGCCTCAGTGCCCTTAGAATGCACTCATCATGCCTGTCTCCGTCAGGCAAGACATTAGCCCAGCCTCTCAGCTCATTTGTTTTCAGCGTATCAGTGATAGTTCTTTTTCAGCTGTTTGCTGTGGCACGGCAGTAATGGATGCTGCAAGTAATGTACAGTGCAGCACTTCCACAAGACACCAAGTTTCACTAACCCGGGCTACGGGTCGACTCTCACAGAAGCAGCTTGGCACCATTCAAGTGTGTCTGCTTAGGTCACAAGCTCCTCTTGCCCTAGCCAAGCTCTAACTTCACAGGGCAGGGCAAGTCTCCTGTTTGAGAATTTCAGTCTAATCTGAAAACATCAGCAAAGAACAAAAGAACACAAAAGGGAGACTTTGGGCTTCATTGCATGATTTTTCTTCACTTTTCTTGTCTAACACAATCAGCACATGAGATTCCAGGCTCTCAAACATTTGCCTGACACACACCAACTGTGAGGACAAAGGATGAGTGTGGTGAAAACACAGAGACAAAAGATCTTTGCAACAAAAGTCTTCTCAAATCCCTAGAGATAGGAATTCATTTTGAGATGGCAAAGAGAGTTTTCACATTTCTCTGATGAAACAGAATTCCTCAAAATGATCTGGGATGAACACACTGGGAGATGAAAAGAGGTAAACTTAAAGTTTGTCAACTTAACAAAATACAGTTGAGACGGAATAAACAGAAAAAAGGCCATTTGAAACTGTTTATTGTTCACAGCCTTGGGAAAGGAAGAGATCTGCTTTGTTTGTTTGTTTTAATTATTAGAGTGTCATCTGTTTTCTTTTAGTAATAAATGATCATTTTCTATTTTATAAAATTCACAATGATCCACAAAACATGTCTAACAAAGCTGCATTCCCTTTTTCTGGTTGGAAAGTTATCCTGGGTGGGGTCCCAAGAATTACACATTCCAACTCCACATTCCAAGGGAGGATCAGCTGGGCTTCTGCAGATACATCCTACATGGTTTTGGCATTTATAGTGAAACTTGAGTTCCAGTGGATTTCCAGGGTTTGCCTCTTTCTGCCAGTTTTTACATACTTTATTTTATCTACATATAAAAACAGCTATCAGTGAAAACTTCTGAAAGTGTTCTCCTCCTTAGCCTTCTTTCATCCAGACTAACTGAAAATCCTACTATTTAAACCAGACTTTCTAGACACTGTTGTTTTCATCTGGATTCCCTGCGATTAATCAAAGTCTTTCCTGGAGGACAGTGCCCAGAACTACATGCAGGGTACCAGTGGAGGCCTGTCTAATAGCTGTCAGAATGGAAAGTAACTCCACCACCTGCTTGATTGAGACATAGGCCATGGAAGCGGCAGCCCTGGTGAAGTGCCAAGCATTCATGAAAGCAGAGAAACCATTCACAACCACCCTGCAACACCAGCTGCTGAAAACCTGAAGTTAAGAACCACACAGCATTCTGTGTGAATTAACAACTCAGAGCAGGCACATCTATACCTCCCAGGGACAGCAGACTAAGTACTAATTATGCTATTTCATGGTTTGGAAACTTCTGCAAACTCGAAGTGTTCAATATTGTGTATGCCTAACACTTTCTGCACATTTTTCAAAGCAGAGCACAAAATGTACTCAAAGAGCACTAGCAGGTCAATTAGCACCAGTATCACAGGATCTTATGGGCTGACCCATGGGATGAGAAAGTAACTTTAAAAGCAGGTGTAAAATCACAGTTCTGCAACCGACATCAGGGTCAGCATAAAGAGACAGCAGTACCTGTACTGTCATGGACTAGTAATGGAACTACTGAAGGCAGGGCTGGTATAGTGGGAATGGAGAGACATGTCAGTGCAGCCTCTCTGGATAGAGTGTATGAACTGAACGCAGCATCGTATTAGTATCTTTGGGTTGGGTGTATGCTCCATGCATGCACAAAACAAGTCACCACGTGGGGACTGGTGCCCTTGGCTTGCTGATCAGTTGGACTGCACTCTGTCTTACCAATGTGCAAAGCAGCCTATCTGGAGCAGCAGAACTCCAGAACTTAGCTGTGCAAATGTGTGAGACTGTAGGAATAATGTGTCCTTGCTTCTGACACAGGCTTTTTAGCCACCAACAATCAAGGAGAGCGTGACGCACATTCCAGAAGGTGCCAACAAGCTTGAAAACCATCCTGAGTCTCGAACATCTGCCAGGGTCTTTCCTCTAATGCTACCAGGGAAGAGTCACAAACTGTGCTCCATCAGTACAGAGGTGCAAAAGAACTTCTGGCAAAGGGCAGGTTCCCAAGCCTTAAAGGAGGCAAATACAGCACAGGTATTTCGCATGAAACCAAACTTCAAAATAATTCCAGCAAAACACTTTACTGCCATTAAAATGGCTTGTAGCCATCAGACTGCATGATTGTGGATGAAGGCGACATATGCTCCTAGACACATAGGAAAACTCTCTCACTCTCTTCAGGAGCTCAGGGAAGTGCTTGCCTCATTCTCACGTCCTACATCATTCAAATGTTCAGGCTCAGAACCCATCCTCCACAGGGGGAAACTTTACATGGAAATTTATCTTACAGTAGTTCATCTTCACTTGCATTCTTCACCTTCTCTGCAATGGCAGCTGAAGAAGTTGACTAATACGGAAAAATATTAGTATCTTTATTGTTAACGCTACCTCCCTCTCAAGTACACTTAAGAGTCTCAGCCTGAGCAAGCTTAAATAGAGAGGATCATGTTAAGTAGCAATTTGCATTAGAATAGCAGTTTGTTAGTTTATCACTGCCCACTCTAATCATAAGGGCTCTGCTATGCCCTGTGTACAGTCCACATAGAGACACTCACCAGACTTCCAAGAGGACTCCTTGCTGCTCAGCCCAGAATTACACTAAGAGAGTGCAAATCTAGGTCTTACATGCTTAAATAGCTTGTTTGCTCAGAGTATTTGTGTGCATTTTCTCTCTCCCACCCTACTGGTACACATGCACAGCACGTTTCAGTCTTGGTTCTCTTTCTGTCCAGACTCCTGTACTCCTGCAAACAGGACCAGAGCAGAACTCCTTAGCTTGGCTTGCGTACTACATTACTAGAAATGTTCTACAGCCGTGGATGGCAGAAAAGAATCCCATTGCTGTAAAAGCTTTCATCATGTAAAGCTTTAATATGGTGTTTAAAATCTTAAGGGACTACTGCAAACAAATTCAATTTAAGGCAGCAGACTATGAAATATGTCTACACCTCTTCTAAATATTTCTAAGGCCAAAAATAAAGTAGGTTTTAAAGTAGGCCAAAAATACTGTGTTCAGGGGACCTAAAGCACCCATCCACATGCCTACAGGACACTGCTTTCTCCTGTCTCCAGGGAGCAGAAGTCTTCTGAAGTTTCTCAGCAGCATACATGAAAACAAGCTATCACAAGAGAGTGAAAGAAATGCTTTGAATTTAGCAGCCAGTCGGGGGGCGGGGGAGGAGGGGAGCAGAGAATTCAGAAAAGTGGTGTCACTGCTAAAGAACAACAAACAGAGGGTAAGCACACAAAGAGCATACCCTTCTGTGAATGCTAAGCCCCACAAACGCAGTATTCCAAACAAGGCACTATTCAAAGCGTATGAAGTTAAGGAAGAGGGGAAAACTCACCAACACGGCCTGTCTCTGACAATAAATTCAGAAATACTAAGGACTGCCATGTTTCCCAAGTAACAAACCCGCTTGTTAAAGGGAGGACTACCCTGTAGTGGCTCTGAGTAATAGCTATGAGATAAAAAGCCCTCCAAAATTAAGATATGATCACAAGAACAAAATTCAACATTGTTTTATTGATAAATAACTTTTAAAATAATTTAATTCAAATATTCTAGCATTACAATGGTAAACAACGTGAAAATTTTCAGAAAGTCAACTGAAGTCAACAGAGCCCAAACTGGTTAAACAAACACAGATTTTCCAATTTTATCCCCATTATGTCTTCAAGGCCATGTAGTAGTTATATTTCTCTTCTAAGCCTGTTACTTATTTTATTGCTAAGCTGCTACATTTCAGAAGTGGTGATTAATCACTCTTTGAAAATTCCACAAGACTTTGAGACACAAAATCATGAATCCATGTATCAATATGTGGAAGAGATGTGTCCACGAGAAAAGTCACTATTTTTCGATCCCAAGAGTTAGTGCTGTCATTAACTGCCTGTATCTGTGCCACAAAGGGTTTCTTCTCTACAAGATTCCGAAACACTATTGATGCCTCTTCTGACCACTGCTGGTTTTTCACTCCTAGGACAAATGTAAAGCAAAATAGAAGGTCATTTATAGACTACACCAATCTGATTAAGTTTATAAAGAAGTGGGGTGAGTTTAAATACTTGAGAAAACAGATTTTAAAATGCTAATGAATGCAACTTAAATCTAGAAAAGAAACACAAGCTCACTCATCTCCCACACAAACAAGCTTAATTATTACACAGACTAGGACATTTATTTTTTCTTGAAGACTAAATATATGGACATGGTTGCAGAAGTGGAAGGCAAATGCACTGACTCACTGAGCAATTCAAAGAATATTAGCTGTCTTGCATGAGCAGGGCTTATCAGGAACCATGACAAAAAAGAAACTAAAGATCCTTTCACAAGATCTTTGTCTTCAGCCTGAGGGTGCTGAAATTACTTGTGCTATTGGCCGTACTTTAGATTACGTTTTCTTCATCTCAAAGCAGCATCAGCTCCTAAAACATCTGCCAAACCTTCAAGTCCCAAACTAGACATGCAGAGGGCAGAAACAAAAAGAAATTATGCCTAAATGCCTCACAAATGCTCTTACTTTTTTCAGAGCAGCATTCCCCAAAGTCAAGCCTGCTAGAACCTAAATAGGCTTTTCAATATGGCTGTAACCCACCTAGAAATAAGTGGCTCCCGTAGACTTGGGGTTCAGTCTCCCCAGACCACTGCTGGTGTACAGCATTTAGACACAGGGGTTCAAATATCATGCAGGAATACCCAAAAAACTGCTTATGGATAGAAGAAGCAAAATAGCAAAGTGACGAGACTTTGCTGTTACTATCAGCAGCAGCTTGCCACAGACAGGACAACACAGGAACACAGCTTCCTGCAGATTACAAAAGGAATTAGAAGCCAACAGTTAACCAACACTTTAAAAAGGGTTGATTACGCTAGGAAATGCTAGGAAAGGCTATTGTGGAAGCAAATGGGATTTTACAAGGAAGCAGATCAGAGACTGAGGCATTAGACATGAAAACAGGGAGAAAAATGCAGAAGAATAGCAAGACAATAGTTACTCGTCTTCCAGGCTCAGCTGGTCTGCTTTGACAAAATGAAGCATCTCAGAGGCCAGCTTAACTAGCTGCTTGGGGGATTTTGTAAAGCAGGAAAAGTGAATGACTTGCGGGCTTGCTGAGCTGGATCCTCTAGTACCCCAGAAGACAGACACAGCTAGAAATCAGCTTCATTACAGCACTGCACGCTGAGGACCCCATCCTGTCAGTAACACATCCATCACCCATCACTAGTTTAAAGCAATCCCCAAGGTCACACTGAGGCTACGCAGGAAAGCTGATCCAGAGAAGGCAACCTAGGATCAGAGCACCGGCTCTGTGGCCTGTCACTTCCAACAAGCATATTCTGTGACTCAAATCTAGTCCAGTCCTGACCAAACAGTGGCAGAAAGCAGCATCTGATGAAGACTAGATGCATACATCTGAAAGTGACACAGAAATCAAAGAAAAAATTGGAAAAGGAAAGACAGCAAGGAGAGATCAAGTTTTATTTTTTAAATTCTCTCAGATGTGTGCATACTCTCTACACCCCATATTCTCAAGGAAATTTTCTTGAGTGAGCTTATTGAAAGCCCCCACCCTCTTGTGGAGTTTTTTGTTTGTTTGAGAAAATCAACAGATTTCAGGCAACTCTGAATTCCAAATATGCACTGAGGAACTGTAAATTAGAACAGTGTCAAGATATATAAGGAATTCTAGAAATTCAGCATCTAGGTTCCTTTATCTAGTTTACTTTACGTAAACTAGGATAACCAGAACATTAAGCTCTTATCAACAGATACTTCATAACTTTCACATTTGGTAATTGGTTATATTAAAGGATCCAAAAAACATTTAGTATTTCCCTGTGTCCTTTGCATATTAGATATCACACACATTAAATGATTAATTTTATCACAATGGAAAGCAGCTGCTGGGAAAGTTTAAGCAGTCTTCATTTGCAAACATGGTAACTTAAAGTGTTGCATTAAATTAAACAAACAAATAATAAAACAGAATCACCACCACCTATGCCAAAAAGAAAAGCAGAGCTACACTGATTACATAAACATGTAGGAAAAACCCAATTACATAACCGTTGGCTTTGTCCAGTTTACATTTCTGTTCATTTCATATCCCCACTGATGTAAGACTTTAACAAAAACAATTGTAAATACCTACCTGCAAGCTGAGCTGTGGTAGCTTGGAAAGGTAGTCTTCTAAACGTGTCCAGGAGTGGCTGTACTTTCCGTATGCTGACAAACTCATGTTTGCCATAGTCCAGCTCGTACACTGACAAAAACCCATTTCTAAGAATTCCTTTTATTATGACCCTGTACCACCTAAAAAGGGGGAGAACAAGGTTAGACAATTCAAATTCATATTGACACACTGTCAAAGCATCAGAAAAATAATACACAACCAAAAGATCTTAAGCAGTATATCTCAGGCTTCCCAGACCTGGATTTAGCTGAATAAAAGTCAACTATCCCAACTGCAGTCTGGACGCTTGAAGAGGCTGCAACCTCATTTACTCCCTTAATCTCTGAGATATCACTGAACATCTGCCACCTTGTTAACAATGCGGACTAAGCAAAGCATGCTTGCCTAGCTTAGCAGAGTTAAGCTTGCTTTCAAGATTTTGTTTTTAAGTAATGTAAGTATCTACTTACTCATCTCCAATTTTAGCTGCATACAGCTTGTTTTTTTCAATGTTCACAGGTTTCTCTTCTGCCCTGCTGTAGTACAAGATCATTTCTTCCATTAGGGCGTACAGATTGTTCAGCTCATTCCAAGGCTGGACAATGAAGTGACCCGGATGGCAGGCCACCGAGACATAGATATCCATGAGCTCACCAGGCTTTGGCAACGGTAGAGGAGGAGGCATATCAGTGGTAGACACTGCACTGCTGGGTTCTCTGGCTGAATCAGAGAAACTCTTCTCCAGCTTCCCACTAGCTATCTGTAGAGCTGAAACAGCATCACTTACAGCTTTTGTGGAGCTAGTCCCACTGGGTGTAACACTCAAGAAAACATCCTTCTGATGCTTCCACAAGTCTGCATTTTTGATCTGTCTATTGATGCTACGATCCATGTCTGGGAAATTCTCTGGAGCGAACAAGTAAATGTGAGCAATTCCCTTTGAACCATCCTGTTTAATTACCTTGGAACACAAAACACCATTTAACATCCGGTTAGTAAGTATTAAATGCACACCAAATTTTGTACAGAAGACTCAAGTGGTAACAATTCCTTGCATTTATGCACAGAAGTATTTTCAATGTTTTCCCAAATACATTAATGAAGTTGTGGGTAGTAAGCCATTCACCGCAGATAAAAAGATAAAAAGCACTTGCAGCCATTCCACTATGTAAAGCAAATACAAAGCTTGAATAGAGCTTTGTTCTGCCCAACAGGTTCAGTCGCAATACTGCATGTACAGTTCTAGTTTTCAGGAGAACAGTAGCCAGTGTCCATACAGATCTAAACAACTATTAAATACTAACACTTAATCCTTCAAAAAATCTTCCTGTCATTATGGGAAATGAAGCCTGCTAAATTGAGAATGGGAAAAAAATAATGATGAAAAAAGCTTCCAGGTTTCTATCATGCATAATTTTCAAACACTGACATAAAAATATTTCCTATTTAACATCAGATATGCTAATATTATTAATAGTAAAGCACTTAAATTTTAATTTGACAAAGTATGTAATATTTCTTTAGAAATTATTCTTTTGGTGTTCCTAGCCAGGAATAAAAACTTTCTGCAACTAAAGCATACATCTTCTGTCTATTACCTAATCCAGCAAAAATTAGCACCAAACTCAAACTTTCTTGGAAGAGGATGTTTAGAAAAGTCAGGTGCAACAGGCATAAGTCTCCGATTAGAGGTCTAGACTAAAGCAAGCAAAAAGGTTAAGAAAAGCTACTGAAAAAGCTATCTGAAATCAAGTTTTTAAGAGGAAATCAGCTTTGTTTAGTCTGTGGTTAGTAATAGATATCTGTTGGGAGGGTATTTGCAGATAGTTAAACTGGTTAGGATATACTGCAAGTGGAAAGAATTTTATCTCAAAGATAAGAGGCATATACTAAAACAAACTCGATTAGAAAAGGCAAACAAAAAATAAAACTGCTTTCAAAGACCAGGAGAAAAAGCTCTGTTCACAAGAGGCATAAAAGTAATTCAAGATAAACTCTAAAGTTGCTATTTTTATGTGCAGAAACATAAACAACTGTATTTCTCTCTTACCACTTGGTGAAATAACTCTAGCTGCATATTTGGCCTTGGATATCAAAATGTGAAAAGCTGCTGTGAAAGTTGCTAAATCCACAGCAGAAGGGAAAAGAGAAGATTCTAACAGGCTTAAGCCTTAAGTTTTATGACAAGTGTCCTGTGAAAAGAACGTAGTATAGAATTTATGTCCTATAGCTGGTAGCAAACTTTTACACTTCTATTACAAAGATCTGTTTGATGAGTTGTTAAGCTTTTAAAGTCGTTCTTCCAATGCTCTCTTCGCGTGCCTATGGAGTTCAAGTCCCCTAGGCATTTTGACTATTTACCTTCATGCTAAATTCAGGACAATTCATTACAGCGTCTCTGAGCCACAGTACAGCATCTGGAGTCCACATGCCAGTGTTAGGAGGCAGATCTGCCAGGCAGCATTTTAAAGCCTAAGAACAGAATATACAAGGTATCACTTAGTGATATGAACACTGGTCCGCAAGTTCCAATTCACAGAATAATGCTGACAGAGTCAATGATGTATGGCAAACAGAAAGAGACAGAGCAACATGCAAAACTAGTACACATACACATGACACATAGACAACATACTGTCCAAACACAGGACTACGTGGTGACTTATTTCAGGCAAAGATGCACAATGCAGTACACTGCAATGCTGAACACTATGAAACAAAACAGAATTTCATTACATAAACCTTGAAGCAGCAACACTACAAAGACTGCCAAGAGATCTAATACAGGTTGACTTTAACATGTCTTTATACCTGAGGAGGTATTGCAATTACTTCTCTCAGGAATTGTGGTGGGATTTCTTTGAGCTCTGATACTTTTACAGTTGCAACTGTTCCAATATCCATAAACTGCACATCAAGTGCCCGTCTAGTGTGAATAATTTTTATCTGAAAGAAGAAAGCAAGAGCGTAATTTTGAGGTTAAAAACCCAACAGTGATACATTCATTTTAAAATGTTTCATGGAAACTAAAGATTCAGATTGAGTTGAACAAAAAAAGGACATATTTTTATATGGGAAAACTGTAGCTGTTTTTTGAATACTTCTTACCTCTACACGTGCCCATTTTCCTTTGGAAGGAAACAAGCAGATTTTGCCACAGAAAGGTAGCAGTACGTTGAACTCAGATGTCTGCTGCAAATACAAAACCAGAAGTCAAAAAGCATGGAGTTATTACTATCTGGCACTCCATTAACCATTTCAAAAGCCACACATGGCATAAACAGTACTGAGAAGCAAAAGCTCTCCTTCAAATAAAAAGTACCATTCCAGCTTTAGAAACACTTCTTATCACATTGCTTTAAGCTTCCCCAATTGGTAAATCTTTTAATTCCAAGTTCTGTATCTTACAGGGAAATTGAGAGACTACAAAGTACCAGTGGGAAAAAGGCGCATTTGGAAACAGAATAGGAAATCAACAACAGTTACTTGACTGTCTGAAAAGCAAAAGCAGTTAAGAGCTATGACAGACAAGTGAAGAAGCTCCTAGCTTATATTCTAGAACATACCGTTTCTTGAGATATTTAACAAACCAAATTTACTACTGACTCAAATGAAAGTCTCATGGGGGTGACATTCACTATGATAATCCTAAATAACATGAGACGACTACACTATAAAAAGTGGCTACACTATAAAAAGCATGGAAAAATTCCATCTGAAGGACAATCAACACCTTAGTTGGTTTAAATTCTCAGGCAAAATGAAAAAAACTCAAGTTAAGGTGCAAAGCCTGATATTAAAATAATCGGAAGATAATCTCTTTCTTTGAGAGCAACAAGAAAATAACACGTACTCTCTCCCAAGAATACAAACTCTTGAAAGAGTTATCTGGCTGCCTTCCTTTGTGTCTTTGTGTTGCTAAATCTTTAAGGGCTCTATACACTTTCTTTCAGTGTTTAGCTTGCTTGAAACTGAATCCTGATAAATGAGACACATTCAATATAAAATATTTCCAGATAGTCCCACAACAGGTCTAAAGCTCAGCTTCTACACCTAAAACACTTTGACAGAGTAGTTTCACAAGCAGCAGTTCTAAGAGGACCTTCAAGGATCTGCATTGCATGATTTGACTGTGTCAGGTCAGCTGAACTATGAACAAATTAGATTCTCTTAAGATTTCTTCTCTTTGGCATAAATTCTCTTGAGACTGGTATGGATTCCTTGCATGTGTCTGTAAATGGATGGTGGAATGTCAGACTTCTCTACCACATGCCTATTTTAAAGCAACCTAAGACTTTTCAAAATACCTCCTATACATCACTTTGATGTTGATATTAGCCACAACATTCAAAAGCTAAGGATGGAAGGACAAGACGTGCAGAATCAGATATATCAGATCAAAACTACTAAATCTCCAAATAAGCCATGTTAAAAAGAACAGACCTTGATTATGCTGCTTTTATTGCCACTTTGCACAGATCTAGTTATTAATAACCCTCAACTTCATCATGTAAAATTTCCAGAAAAAAACATGGCAGTATCTCCACAGGCTTTATACCAATCTCATGCAGCTTCCATTGGAAGCTTCCTGTTAAGAGCCATCTTATTACAATTCTAACTATTCAAGGAAAGTTGTAAGTAGTTACTGAAGCCTTAGAGATTGCTTGTGAAAAAGCATCAAGAGACATTTTTCACACTGAAAGATGCACCCCAAAAAACCGCAAACTGGAAAGAGAATTTATAGCCTTTTTGAATAGTCTATGGCTACCACAGAAACTTGAACTTATGTGCAAGGAAAATTATTGGTACACTCTGGAGAAACACTGCATGACTTCGCCACTTCAGTCACCACAAAACTTACCTTGTAAAGAAAGTAGTCTTCGAGTTTCTGCAAGATTTCAGAAAGTCTAGACAAGCCTTTGGATGGCACTTGGCAGTACAGGCTTCCATCAGAGAAAACACTGGTTACTCTGACATTTGTATATAGTGCATCCACCTGCAACAGAAAGTTTGACAAGGGAGAAAAAACCCCACGCAGAATACTTAGCTAATTTCTGAGTACTGCTTTTTGTCCATCCAAGACCTCAGCAGTCAATAATTTTTAATTAATTAAGAAGGAAACAGGACAATGGTACCTGTAGGTGCAGTTCAAGGGACCTGTCATACAATGCCTTCAGACAAGTAGCATTGATGTTGATATCGTCTTCTCCAGAAGTGTCATAGAGAACAAGAAGAGGAATATCACTTTTTTCCAGTATTTCCACAGCAAATATTTTGAAGCACGTCTGCGATTCCACAGCCTTTACTAGGACAGGATCATCACAGAAGGCTTCCAGTCCTGTAAGACACACCATAGTTTTTATGTACAAAAGCTGTACTGCGCCCCTACTACTTGCATTCTACTTAATTTCTTAATTAACAAAGAAAGCCATCTTTAGAGGTGGGACAGAGTAGAAAAGAAAAAGACCCTCTTCAGAGAGCGCTGAGGCAAATGTGTAGAGAAAAATGGAATGCATCTAAGTATTAAAAAACAAAAAAAAAATCCAAAAAAAGCCAAGCTTGTTTACAGCAATTTCATATATTTAAAATCAAGTATTTTTAAAAAGTTAAAAAGGCCTACTAGTTTTAGAAGGGTAAATAAATTCCAGCAGAGTCTAGGAAGTCTGCAAGTATGTGAGTACTGAAAGGGGAAGGATCACTTTAAAGTAATTAAATAGGCTCATATTTAGAAATATTCTGGCCACAACAGATGTGCCTCATTTATGGAAAAAGATGTTATGCTAGTACATTGCTTGTCACAACAGTAAATGCTTCCTTTTATTTCTTTAGGCTCACATATATTAAAGGAACAAAGACATGCAAGTTAAATGCAGAAACAACTAAGCTCCATTACAGAGATGCTGGGTATAATTGTCTTCTAATATCATGGATTTTCTGCAGCAGTGTTCTTCACATCCTTTCTTCCTTCCATGCATACCCAGGTCTGCATAGACTAGCTGTGCTGAACAAAATCTATCATACATATACAGAATTATTAAAAACAAGAATCAAAACTCCCAGGCTCACAGATGCCTTAATGCATAAGCAGGGCAGCAGTAAGCATAGCAGTAAGCATGTGCACAGTCAGCACTGGCTTTCTCTTACCTGCTAGTTTACATTTTGCAGCTTGAAAAGGAAGTGAATGGAACTGTTTCTGTAGTTTGCACACACTGTTGCTTTCAACAAACTCAGTGAAGCCATGATCAACATAGTATACCTGATAATGGAAAAGGGAAGTAAAACTGTAAGATCATTAATATAATTGCAAATATGTTTTCTTGAGTCTAGGGAAAATGTATTCAATTACCACATTCTCTGTGCAGCCAGATACAGATTACTTTTTGCTAGTTTAGTAGCAAATTACACCATTAGTTTCATGTTTATTTCACTGCTTGAATGTTCAGAGTTTTCAGGGAAAGCCGCCTTCTCAAGATCTCTGTAAAACCATCCTCTCCAACTGTTCTACAGAATCTCAACTCTTAGCAGGAACTGTGCTGGAAGGATTCAGCATATATTATCTCAACACACATGAAGAAAGGTAATACAGTTGCAATTTTTATTTACAGAGTTTTGGAAGTGTTGGAAAGTCAAATACCACTTAGGGGCCACTGTAAGTTTTGCCTGTTGTTTTTACAGAATTAAGAGAATCATTTTGATTTAAACTTGTCTTTGCTTTGATACAAATACCCCAGTCAATGCAGGAAATTAGTATGGAAACTGCTGATTTGCAGAAAATAACTGGTGCTAAAGTGAGAGAAAGAAGGCTTTGATGGAACTTTCTACAACTTTTTTTCTAAACTCTATCCTGCAAAATGTATGCACATCAAATATTGAAAGGAGGTCTGAACACTGTGTCAGAGGATAATCAGCAAATGCTGCAATAAAGCAATAGCTTTCTTTTGGCTGATAGCTCTAGCTAGGAAGAAATTAGAGGCAAGCATGCCACCAATGTGCTTGCCACTTATCTAAACCCAACCATCTTTCACAAAACCAAGTTCTGAGACCCCACTCCAAGTTCCAGCTGAAGGGTATCATACTAACTTTCAGAAAAAGCTCAATTCTAATACATGTGCTATTTAAGTATTTATTAAATGGTTCAGCTTCAAAAGTATGTTAAGAAGGCTTGGGTAAAAAATCCCCTAACTGGGGGAAGAAACAAAAAAAAATGATAAAGTCAAATTAATGTTGACTGGACAAGAAATAATTGAGAAGTTTTAAACTCTTTTTTCACTTCTAATATATGTTCTAGTTTCACTGCAGATGGCAAGAAGAGTCTGCTTGGCACAGGAAAAGTTTAACAGAGGCATTAAATAATCTGGATGGGGCTTAACTGAAATGCATGCTATGTAACTCCTTGAACACCAGATCTGCCTGGAAGGGGAAAGTATATTTCTCTTTTTTTTTTTTTTGCTATTTAGCACATGTTAGCGATACGTCAGTACAAGACTTCAAACAACATCTAGGAGCAAGTGAGTTCTGTCCTTCCCTTTCCCTTCCTCTGTCCCACTCTCAATGTTAACACACGATCCCTCCTACCAAAGGTACATTTTCAGTATCAAAGTGCTATAGGGCCCAGCACCATGTAACAACTCAAATCAAAACACCCAAACTCAAACTGTTCAAACTATTTATGGGAAAAAACCCTGAAAGACCATTTAATTTTGGCAATCATTTAACTTCAACAAGGTCTTAATTTCTCATATATCTGAAAACAGAAGCACTTCAGGGCAAGAAAAGAAAGAATGCTAGTGCAGCGTGTTTAAGAATTGACTGTATATCTAAAAAACAAGCTTGTTTAAATTCTTTCTCCAAGTGCCAAAAGAGGTAATTGCTTGCCTTTATTCTGTTATCTTCTAGAGAAATTATTCGAGCACGCAACCAGGCATCTTCTTCAGCGTGTACTGCAACAAGTTGCCCAACACTCAGAGATTGAGCTGGTGACACAGTACTGTTCTGACTGTAGTATGCTTTCATGTCATCTTCCATTTGTTCCTGAGCAGAAGAATAATCTTTGCCCACGTACCTACAGTATTTTCCAAAAAAAACCACCACAGGAGTTAGGATGCAACTTCAAAAGAGCTGAATAAAAATACAAGAACATTTACATGCATATATGAATACATGATGTATACGTTTTTTAAGCACATTAGTATCCAAACACTTTTCCCATTAACAGGGTTATAGAAAAAAAAAGTTACTCTGTCACTAACATACACCAACTTAATCTGGTTCTCACTAAGTTTGATTCAAAACAAGACATCTAAAATATCTTTAAAAATCAGCTGTTAAACGAAATGCTGTTTACTCTCATTGTCCAGATCAAGCTGGTATTAAGCTGCTGACCTAATGGTTCATACTAATACTGTCTGTGTTACACAAGTCTTCTTTAATAAAGTATATAAACTTTCTGAAAACTCCAAATGGGAAGTTCTGAATGCTTCAGAAGCAGGCCAGATTACAGCAGACAAAAGGAAAACTTACCCACAAATTTGTATTAGTATCTACTTGTAGTAGTATCTAGCTTGTTCATAGAGAGCTTGACATTGCTCAATTCTACCACACGTTTTAGATTATCTGCCCAGAAGTTGTGCAGATACCATACCATAACATGCTATGGTAACTCTGTTACAAAGATTAAGTCTGATCACATTCCAGGGAACCATAATTTTTCTAGACACAGCCTTTTTGTTTGTGTGGAAGCACTCACCTACTTCATAATGGAGATAAAGTGGGCTGACAGTCACATATGTGTTACTTGAAAGTTTCTTTAACATTTGTTTCATAAAGATATCTAATAGACAGTTGGAGTAGCTCAATAGAAAGAAGACTCTTTCACAATTTCCTGCCTCACTATTTTCCAGTAATAGATGAGCATCATACTGAAGAAGTTTTTGGCTGCTCAAATCCAATTGAAATTATTTTTCAGCTTTTTCAGAAAAGAATCCCGTAAACCCATCTCAAAAAGCCTGTTAGAGACTAATCTAGGTGCAGGTAGCTAGGCACTTCAAGTGTGCATTCAGCACCATTCTTAGTCTCAACTGGAACCAATTCACATGTCAAGTAATGCTTGCTGCTTCATTGTGAAAGGAACAGAGGGTTATGCTTCCATAGTGAAACACACTATAAAATTCCTTCTATTCAAGAGATGAGGGAAGAAGATATCCAAGGTGTAGCACAAGAACTTAAGGTAGCTGAGAATAAATGGTAATAGTTAATTATTTCTTGTGATAATTCAATTCCAGCATCTTTTGTGTCATCTCTGCCATCCATCACTCAGTTGTGGATGCCTAGCAAATATCTGGGAGTGTTTCTATCACCTCACTTTCATTATGACTGCATTAGAATTCTCTGAGAATTGTTCCATGCCTCAAAACAGAAACAGCACCAAACCTCCCAGCTTTGCCTTCATTAGTTCTGCAGTTTAAAGGTTTCAGACAAAAACCACTTAGCCACATACCAAGAAAGTAAAGAGCTATTGCTCCATCCCCAAGACTGAAAGAGGAATCTTGATTTTATTGGTCCTGCAAAAATCAACATCAACCAACAGCTGCTACACAGTTCTTGTGTAGGTCAGCAGAAAGAGACTGCTAGGGATGTGTAAGAAAAGACAAGTCCATGCACTGCTTCCTTCCTATATGTCTGCATGAACATTTTCTTGTCATGGGAAAAAAACTATTCCCTTCAGGGCTAGTTTCATCATATCAATATACATGACCTTGCTCATGTAGTACACAGATAACCCTAAGTGGCAATTTTTGTAACTAGGGCCAAGAAACCACTAATTATCATCACGTACCTACACCGAGCTGACAAATCAGGAAACTGCAGTGCTCTCCAAGAAACAGGGTCCAAAATTTGGGAACTGCTGCTTTGTAGAGTAATTCTAACATAATCACCCTCAGTTCTTCAGTGTCATAAGGTATTTTAATCCATAGGACTCCAAGCATTCATCCCAAATAATTAGTGGAAACACACTTAAAATAACAGACTAGAAAGCTAAGAACTGTTACTCCACATGTAGAGTAAGTTATAAATGATGCCAGAACTAAAACGTGTACAGGAAAAAGGAGAGTTTTGTAGAGTTAAGTCACACCTGCACTGCAAGCTGGAAGTAAGAGATGTAAAGTAACAATACACTTCTTACACTGTCCTCTAAGGCTGAGCTGATTAGGAACCAAATCAAGAAACATTAGTACTCTATTGCTGGATGAAAGCTCATCTTTCCGAAAGTGGAATCTTTTGAGCATACTCAAGTCACACCTAGTGAGCATAAGTCTGTTACAGAAGTAAAAAGTATTTTAGTAAGCACAACAGTAATATCTGAATACTATTATGTGTTGTAGTAGTGTTATTTTATGAAGTCTTCTAATGGAAAGTCAAATCTGCCTTGATTCTCGGACAAGCTAATGATGTAAGTGATCATTTTAGGACAGAAAAAGTTCCAGAAAATTTCCATTTAAACACACAAACAAAAGGATTCTTAATTTTCATTAGCAAAGTGAGTAACTAATAAAGTCTGAAACCTCCTGTTCATCTCTTCTTTTCTGGGAGACCTGCACAACATCAGTATGTGGATTTATAAATAAAGCAAAAAAGGTAGATTCCAAAATACAAACTTGCCTAATTAGGACCTCATTGGTGTTTTTCAGTTCTAACACCATGATGGACACAGATCCTTCTGATGGAATGATTAGAGAAGGAACAGTTATGTTTTCTAGATACTGGTCCTTGGATTCTTCATACTGCTGTTCAGCTGTGGCCTTCACACCATCATGCCTCTGGACTTTCTCAGTGACATTCAGATTTTCGTCAGTGAATCTCTGGGGTTTAGCATAGAGGATGGCCTTTCTGGGAACTTCGGATACGTAGTCCACAATACACACATCTGAGAGCAACTCTAGATTATTTAGAATGTCTTCTGGAAATTTTACTTGGTAAGTATCTTGGTACACTTTGGGAAGTGCATGAGCCCAAAGACCGTTGGAATACTTCAGCAAGATGCTAACAACTTTCTCTTTGAGGTCGCTACTAAGGGATGCAGGTGTGCTGTCTGTATTTGGTTTTAACAAAGAGTCTGCTTTTGAAGAAGTAACATTCTGAGATGTCTTTTCTTGCTCGGTATCACCTTTTGCTACCGGTGGTGTTTTCTTAGCAGGATAAAGAAGTCCATCCATCTGATCACCTCTGTGTATTTTCTCTATCTAGGAAAACAAAAAATAGAGTCAATAATCAGTCGCATCTCTAACACTAACTTGTTTTGCCAATTATACTTTTATAACATGCACTTCACGTAGGCTTTGTATTGAACATGCACAGGGAACTAAGCTTGAGGCAGTTACTAGAGGTTAGTATTTCTTGTAATGCTTCCTCCTCTGTTTTGAAGGGTACCAAACACATATGACTACATCAGTAACAGGCAAATATCTAATCTATGCAATACAACTGGGGCTTGCTTCCAGTCCCTTTTTTCCTAGGACGACAAGAAGATGATGACACACTTCACAAACTTACATGTTTTGCACATCAACCCCTGCTATCTTCCCCACCGGTAAGCAGATCATAAACAAAAGTTTCTGTTGCACTTTACTGAGGGAAAGGGGATTTGATTCTATACTTCAGAAATAAGAGGACACTTGCCAGGGAGTGCTGTCAGGCAGGCTATCTACTGTCATGTTCATGGAATTATTTTGCTTTACAAAAGTTCTGAAATTAAGGAAGAAATTTCTGGATCATAATAAATTTCACAATAAAATTGATTAGGCCCTTTTAAATCATGTCCCCAGCCTCCAGAACAAGATGTTGCCAGTCCCTACATCTCTATCCTTTGCTAAGTTCAAGAATAAGCATCTCACACAGTCTGAAGTCACAACATTGAAAGCGCCACTTGAGAACTGTCAGCAACAAACTCACAATAAAATTCTGCTTCCTAAAGCTTTGCAGTTTCAACCTAGATTGATATAACTGTATCTTAGCAGGAATTTATGTAAAATTGAAATACCGAAAACTCTCAGTGTTTTCACATTGCTCCCAAAGCAAGAACAATAAAGAAAGTTATTAAGGTTTATAAAGCTCCACTTCCATGTTCATTCCTCAGAGGAAACAACTCTGATCAAAATCATTTTCAAAAGAAGATCAATGAAAAGACATGGAGCAGTTGAATTACTCGCTACTACTGAGGGGTAGCATTTACCTCCACACTACTGATGTCCATACTGATTATAAACCTTGCCCAAGTAATTCTTTGCTGCTCTGCCCTAGCAATATACAATCAAAGTATAATGAACAAGACTTCAGGTATTATCCTGCAGAAGAAGAATTACATATGTCACTCAGTATCAGGATAACATTAACAAGAAACAAACACTGAGTTACAATGCATTGAAAAAAATGGCCTTTTCTGTGTCTAGAACCAGGTATTTTGTCCTATGTACACCTCATCACACTCAGCCAAATTGCCATATGATGATCTGAGTTGAGAGAGTCAGGAAATGCACTCCATAAGTGCATTTCCATACATTTGCTCTGCTTTACACTGTCTAGGCTGGTACCAAAGCAAGCTATGGAATGGTTATTGGAAATAGGTCTTGGTCAACTTCCATGATCACTAGCATTACACAAAGGAAATAGTTTTCATAGACATAAAAGAATATTAACCATGTTAGAGAACCCTCACACATTCCTGTTGGAATTATTCCTGCCTGAATTATTATTTATCAGTGAAAACCAAAACAGAAATGCTTTCCACACGACTAAGACATAAGAAGGTAAACAAACTATGTAACAACCTCAGCTTCCCAAATTCATGTGAGTGAGTCCACAAGCTTCAAGACTCCAGTCTTTCAAAGTAAGCTCACAAAACCAAGGAGATATTCCCACTTAATATTACCTTTGCAGGAGGAGAAGACACAGTGTCATATAGACTATATTTACTAAAGAAGAGGTATCTACTTTAGGAAAAAATATAAACAGATCATATGAAGGATGGTACATTCACCAAGTTCTTAGGCATCTCTGTAGTCAGCTTGTTATACAAGATGATAAAACATGTCTGGCCATGCAATCTAGAAGGACCAAAGACACCTTCAATGATTCCTGACAGAGAGAACCTACATTTGTAGGCCTTGATATGAGGAATCTTACTGTGCCCTTAGTACTGCAGGTGAAGAAAGGAGCTCAGTTAAAAATAGAACCAAACAAAAAACTTATCAAAGCCTTGCAAGGACTTTGATACCGAGTTAAGAGACCAAAGTCTATCAAGTCACCCAGAGAAAAATCATAGCGCACCATCTTGGCAGATAATGACATCCTGGATACAGACAAATTGATAAGGATGTCCCACGTGTCCATGCACAAGACTGAGGAATTCATTTACTGACCAATCAAGGAAACTTTTGGCTCCAGAAAATACTTAGCATTATCAAGACAACGATTTGTTTGAGATGGCTGTGTTGCAATACATGGCAGTTTATCCTGGAAGAAACTGGATGCAGAGGTCTACCTTTATGCATCCTTTCTCTTGGCTAGTGTTCTTTAAGAAGAGCTGCAACAGAGCTGAATAAATTTTTGCTGACAGGACTCTAAACCCTTACACACTAAAGACTGGCAGCAGACTAAGGAAAGAAGATCCTTAGAGATCTTTAAGCCTCTTAACTCCAATAATAGCTCTAAAGGTTTTCTAGGCATTGAAGTTCAGCATTGAAGAGGTTGTAGATGCTGAGAAAACCATGTAGAGACAGAAAAATGCTATTTCAGTAAGTTGTTTCAGATTACTTCAGTATAAATAAGCTCAGCTCTACATCACAAGAATCAAAGAATCATAGAATATCCTGAGTTAGAAGGAACACACAAGAATCACAGAGTCCAAATCCTGGCCCTGCACAGGACATCTTCAGAAATCACATCACCTTCAAGGCCACATAACACCACAGAAACTTTTGATAACAAGCGAATGGCTTCACTTGTGAGCAGCAGTTCAAAATAGCCACCCTTTCTTTAGCACAAATATCTCAACCAGATTTCCAGCTGAGTTATATATCTGCCTTCAAGATAACTTCCCATTGTATGGCTNCCTGAGTTAGAAGGAACACACAAGAATCACAGAGTCCAAATCCTGGCCCTGCACAGGACATCTTCAGAAATCACATCACCTTCAAGGCCACATAACACCACAGAAACTTTTGATAACAAGCGAATGGCTTCACTTGTGAGCAGCAGTTCAAAATAGCCACCCTTTCTTTAGCACAAATATCTCAACCAGATTTCCAGCTGAGTTATATATCTGCCTTCAAGATAACTTCCCATTGTATGGCTGACAGACCAGCTCAGCAAGCACATTATTATTCTAGGAGGTATTGAAAAACACCTGAAAGATAACACACGCAGTCATCACAGCCAGCACCAGCTGATGAGGGAAAACTCCTGCTTGTAAACCTTAATTTCCTTTTATGACAAGATAACCCACCGATCTGATACAGTGGATGTAATCTTTCTTTATATCAGTAAAGCTTTCTATACTCTCTCACAGGATCCTTCTGGACAAAATGTCCAGTGCACAGCTGGATAAAGACATCATGTTGTGGATGAGCAACTGGCTCAGGGTTGGGCACAAAGGGTTACAGTGAATGGGGTGACTGGAGACCTGTCTGATGGACTGCCTGACTGGAGACTGGGGTTCCACAGGGCTCCATCCTTGGCCCTGTGCTCTTCAACATCTCTATAACTAGGATGTTTAGTATTCCTTGGAAGGAATACTAAGCAAGGTCACAAAAGGTACGAAACTGGGAGGAACTATTGACTCCAAGGGCGGGGAGGTCCTGCAGAGAGACCTCAACACGAGTGGGCTGGGCAATCAGCAACGGTATAAAGTTTAACATGGGAAAGTGCGGAATTCTGGGATGCAGCACCTGGGATGTGGCAATCCTGGATGTGTGTATAGACCAGGGAACAAGAAAGAGGCTGGAGAGCAGCTCCATGGAAAGTGGCCTGGGCGTCCTGGTTGATGGCAAGCTGAACACGAGTCAGCAGTGCCCTGGCAGCCAGGAGGGCCACCCCTGTCCTGGGGGGCATCAGGCCCAGCATCACCAGTGGGCAAGGGAGGGGATTGTCCTGCTCTGCTCTGCACTGGGGCAGCCTCACCTCGAGTGCTGGGGGCAGTTCTGGGTGCCACAATATAAGAAAGATATAAAACTATTAGAGAGCATCCAAAGGAGGGCAGCGAAGGTGGAGAAAGGTCCCAAGGGGAAGCTGTGTGAGGAGTGGCTGAGGCCACTTGGTCTGTTCAGCCTGGAGAAGAGGAGACTGAGGCGAGACCTCACTGCAGTTACAACTTCCTCGTGAGGGGAAGAGGAGGGGCAAGCACTGATCTCTTCTCTGCGGTGACCAGTGACAGGAGCTGAGGGAATGGCCTGAAGTTGTGCCAGGGCAGGCTTAGGTTGGATCTTAGGAAAAGGTTCCTCACTCAGAAGGTGTTTGGGCACTGGAACTGGCTCCTCAGGGAAGAGGTCACAGCACCAAATTCAAGAAGTGTTTGGACAATACTCTCAGGCACATGGTGTGATTCTTGGGAGTGTTCTGTGCAGGGCTAAGAGTTGGATTCAATGATCCTTGTGGGTTCCTTCTAACTCAGCATGTTCTCTGATTCTGTGACCATGCTGTGACCACCTCTCCTTAGAGAGCACAAAGCAGAGGCAACAGCTGTCAGACTGTATTATCAGGGCAACAGAGTGTGAAGTCATTCTACACAGGAGAATAATATGTTTGTCCTGGGCTTGAATAACAGAGGGAGCTCTTAAAAATTAAAATCTGGAGACTCAAATAATAAAACTTCAAATAAAAAAATACTCCCAAGATAAATACTGACACTGCAACTGAATGAAATGCAAAAGAGCAAGCCCACTCATTTTGACATACACATATAGAGAGGTCAAAGGCAGACGTGCTCCTGTATGTGTTGGTAGGACCAAAGCTTTGTACATATATGCCTGACAAGGTTCAAAAAACCACACTAACATATATAAGCTAAAGAATGTATACACTTTGCAATGCTAGCCTTGTTTAATTGTGTGTACAGTGATCATCACATACTGGCAACCTCCTAGAGCATCAATACTTTCCAGGAAGGAACTGGAGGAAACACATCTTTGAAATGAGAGTTTCTAGTCAGAGAAAATGTTCTGCACTTTCAATGTTACACTCAAACTAGCATATGCAGTTATTTTCTGCCATTCTTCTACAAGGCAGGAAAAGAACATGTGCAGCAGAAGTTAGCATTTAATGTCAGTAACAAGAGTCTTGTCATATGTGGCAAATGAGAGAAGCCTGGCTCCAAGGTTCTTGATATCAAACAGGTTCTCAAAGACTGCTCTAAAATACAGTTCAGAACTGTCACTGTGAGAAGAATTATCATGGTGAGAAGAATTTGTCAGAAGTGTGGTGCATGAGTTCTTTCAGATCTGATTTAAATATGCAACACAGAAGCCAACTACCATGGCATACATACACAGCCTACATACAGACACATTTTACTGACAGGCACTTTAGACAAATGCTTCCAATGCAAAGGCAGCTCTTATCTACCTGACTTTCCTCAGAATATGAAGTTCAACTCCTAACAAGCTGGAGCTCAAAGCAGTGAGGAAAGTATTTCTGGCCTTGATCAGCATGACCTTGCATCCATACATTGGCTGACAGCACCTTTGCTCTGTCAGTGGAAGCCACTACAACTTCAGGTCCCATTGTTTTTGCCTACCATTCTACAGTACAGGTCTCCCCAGGCAATAGTGAGATGCTGCTTCAACATTAACACTCAACTCCTACCTGTTCTTCCAAGTAGCTGCTTCTGAAAGCAACAGAGTTTAAGCTACCAAGCTGCTGAATATGTGTGCAGAGTAACCAATTCCGGGGAAAAAAACAGACTTAGCCAATGTTCTTGAAAGGCTGAAGATCCCCATTGCACAAGGTGGCATCACTCAGTAAGGAGCTTTTCCTTACAAGGATGTGAAGCTTCTTACATCCGGTTACAGCTAATCCTTGGAATCCACTCCAGCTTTTACAGCTTCTAGTCCGATATGCAATTAACTGTTTTGCATGCAAAGCTGTGATACCTACCTTCTTACCCTAAACAACAGAAGGACACATCAAAAGGCTTGTTTTCAGCCAAGTCTCATGTCAGCTGGGAAGTTAGAACAGGACTGAAATATGTTGCCCAGAAAGGCTATAGCATGTCCATTGTTAAAGCATGACTGGATACAGACCTGGACAGACTGCAGGTGACAGCTTTGCATGAGCATGGGGATTGCATTAAAGAGGTCCCTTCAAACCTCAGTGATGTCGTGATTCTGTTTCTGGTAGTCATTTCTTCTGTACTTAACTGAAATGTTAAAATACAAGTCATACTGGGTATATTTTTGTATTTTCTTTTGTTGTTAGACTAAATGATCCCTATTGCCAAGACATTCTCTTTTCAGGTTCAGGTAGTGCTCAGGGTTGGGGTGGTAAGCTCTACAAAGTTCAAGAGTGCCCACCCTCTTTGCCCTCCCACTTCATTACCCTGCATGTCACAGTGAAGATACTTGTTCTTCAGCTTCTTATGCTCATAAGACTCTGACTTCTGAAAATACACAATTACAAATGAAACTCAGTGATGCAGTAAGACAGCTGAGTCAATCTAACAACTCCATATTATTGAGGGCTGCCCTTATTCCTCACATCTCTATGTCAGCATTGAGGATCAGCAAACACCTTTGTCAGCAGATTTTTTGGCTGTACTAACCTTTACCTCACAGTGCAATGAAGTTCTCCTACAAGGTAAGAAAAGTGCAAGATTTAACACACAGGAGTTGCACAAGTTGCAGGAATAAGGAAATGCTGTCAAATGGAATCTGACTTCATTTGGTGTCTCATGACATTGTCTAACCCCTCATCACTAGGACTGAGGTTCAGGTACATCAGTTTACAGCCTGTTCTAGCACTGTGTTGGACAGCAGAGTTATTCTGGATCTTGTGCCCTGAACTGGCTCATTTCCACACACACTATGACACCATCTTTGCAGTGAGGCTGATACCAACTGTATTTTGCCGTGTGCTCAAGTATGTACAACACACCTGTTTAACTTTTAGGCAGTACACGTCTTGTGTTCTTGTGAACTCTGTTTTAAAAGGCTAATGGCTCTGTATCTAGTATACTCTGTGTCTACACACTGATTTCTTCAATGAGCATGGCCAAAGAAAGTTATCATCATCCTACAGCTCATCTACTGGAAACAGCTTTTAGGGTTTGTGTAAAACTGCGAGCTGTCATTCATACACACTACTAGATTTGATAGCCTGCTCCATTGTCTCCTTCATGTGCAAAGTACATTAGAGTTTTTTTATTCTCTCACGTTTGTTTCTCTGTTTAGAATGAGTTTTGCTTCACACAGCTTAACTATAGTACAGAAATTCCTCCACTGAGAGAAAAGACCTAACAGAACCAACACTTCTCAACAACTGGCTACTGTAGCAATCCTTCTCTTCTCTGAGCAGATCCGTTTACTTCACTGGGAATGCTCCAGTAAAAACTCAGCTGCCTGATGCAGTAGTATGTAGTACTCATTTTGTTAAGAGATGGTATACTGCCCAGGAACAAATTCAGAAAACAACAGTCCTCATCTTATTTCTGTCAGCTTGTTTACTATCTGATCCTGCCATCTTTCTAAGCCTTTAGTTTCACCTTCTGCAAACAGTCACAGTTTTTATAAATGTAAAATATGAAGAATATTCTGAGAACTAGATACAGCTAAAAAAAGATACAAGAAACAAAATGTCTTATCAATCAACAAGGTAGTATATGCAATTCCCATTCTTATCTAAAAAATCCTCTACCTTATTGTAATGATAAACTTCAACTTGTAATGACTACTAAAAAACCCAAAACCAAACAAAAAACCAACCAAACACCCCCAAACCAGTGAACAAAAGTATCCTAATTTCCCCTTTCCTTTCTCCAATTTTTTTCCAATTATGTATTTTCAAGAAGACTGACAGACTGTGGGACCTGTGCAATACCCTACCAGTCATCCAAGAAACTAAGCGAAGAAAACTAAGATTTCCTTTACCCTGTAAAGCCTCCTCCTCAGAATAAATAGCCAGACAAATGTTCTCCAGTCTGAGGAACCTTTTCACACCGTATCAGCCAATACAATGCTTAAGGTCACTAAAGAACATGCTCACATATTACATATTCTTTAGCTATATGTTTATTAAAAAACAGTAAGAAATCTGACTGGAAATGAAACTGTCCTCTGGTAACAACAGATTAAGAATTAATATGTAGCCAGAGCCAGTAGGCTGTTTTACAAAAAAGAACATCTTTGTTCTAGAACTGCTGAAAAGCAAATATATTTCTTCAAGTACAACTGGAATGTCAAAATTCAGAATGGTAGGTTTTTTCTACCAGCTCCTTCAGAAAATAGACAGAAAGACTAAGGCAGCTATTACCACAAGAAAACTCTAGAATCAAGTTAAGATGCATACATTCCTTCTTTCTGTCAATTAAAAAATGCCTGCCTGCTACCCATTCTATAAAAATTCTGTCTCTAGAACTGGTGTTTTCACCAAAACTTTGGGGTTTATAAATGTGGAAGAACTTCTGAGGCACAAGGTATTATAGGGTTTGACAGGATCCATCTGTCCTGATGGCTGAAATGCATTTTCGGCTGTAAGTGGCCCACTGTGCCACTTAGACACTCAAAAGTCTATAGAACAGGATGGGATTCACCTGAGAGCACTGAGCAACTTGGAAGAAGCACTCACCAAGCTGCTTTCCATTGTTTATCATCAATCCTGACTAGCTGGGGAAGTCCAGGATGACTGGAGGTTGGCCATTGTGATGCCTACCCACATGAAGGGTTGAAAGGAGGATCTGGGGAACTACAAGCCTTCCAGCCTGACTTCAGGTCTGGCAAAGGTTATAGAGCAGAGCACCTTGAGTGTTATCACACAATACATGCAGGATAACCAGGGGATCAGGCCCAAGCAACACGGGATTTGGAAAGGCAAGCCCTGCCTGACGAACCTGATCTCCTTTTATGACCAGGTGACCCGCCTGGTGGAGTGAATGCAGGGAAGGCTGTGGGTGTTGTTTACCTGCATTCAGCAAAGCCTTTGACACCGTCTCCCATGGCATTCTCCTGGAAAAGCTGGCAGCCCATGGCCTGGACAGGTGCACTTGTTGTTGGGTTAAGAACTGGCTGCACAGCTGGGCCCAGAGAGTGGTGGGGAATGATGCTGCATCCAGTTGGGAGCCAGCCACTAGTGGTGTCTCCCAGTGATAAGTATTGGGCCCAATCCTGTTTAATATCTTTACTGATGATCTGGATGAGGAGATCAACTGTACTCTCAGTGAATTCACTGATAACACCAAGCTGTGTGGGAGTGTTGATCTGCTGGA
Organism: Atrichornis clamosus; assembly: GCA_013400975.1. Lineage (NCBI taxonomy): Eukaryota > Metazoa > Chordata > Aves > Passeriformes > Menuridae > Atrichornis > Atrichornis clamosus. The sequence goes on along the minus strand of WBMZ01011716.1, from coordinate 120 downwards.
GGGCCGGAAGGCTCTGCAGAGGGATCTGGACAGGCTGGGTTGACGGGCCAAGGCCAATGGTATGAGACTCAACAAGGCCTAGTGCCAGTCCTGCTCCTGGGCCACAACAACCCCATGCAG
>WBMZ01011715.1:0-21923 GCA_013400975.1 Atrichornis clamosus | reverse complement strand
AAACACAAACCCACCACACTGCTTTAGAGATGGGTGCTCTTAGTATTTTGCCAAGAAAATACTTCAACATTCTGTTTTAATTAATATTTTTTTGAAGCTGACTATTTTGTGCTCAGGTATACTGTATTGTTGCAGTCTCTGGGGAGCTGATGAAAGTTTTTGAGTTTGAGACTAAGTTGTTAACACAAGGATGTTACAAGGACATCCATAATCATGGTAATGTTTGTTGCAGAGACTGGTATTGCTGGTGATGTTATTAAACTGTGACAAAACTGATCCATTCATATAAATCAAAGATGAATGTTATGGCTGTGAACTGTTGAAAGGATTTTTTTTGCTCTGGCATTGACCCATCACTGTTTATTTGGTTTGGTTTTATTTTGATCTGTCAGCTGCATTGTACAACCATTGGGTTGTCTGATATGTAATGAAAGATGACTTAACACTTTTTTATGGTGAATGTTTTTGTCATCACTCCACCTCTTAAGCAGTTGACTAGGACCAGGTAAGAAATGATTGTTGAAGGATTCCCTACAGGAAAGCTACAGTAACAGTGACAGACTTTCCATTGGTTGTAATTTATAGAAGATTATTAGAATTCATTATGTGTATGTTAGTACTTTTTGGTGAATTAAAACAAAAGCAGCATTTTCTTTCTCTTAGGTGTTATAGTGACATGGCTATTTAACATGAAATATACAGGGATATTAAAGTTTAGGTTTCACCATACTTTTACAGGCGTATGTAGTTGTGGCAGTTTGATCCTGCCTGGATTCCAGGACCCACCAAAGCTACTCTGTCACTACCCTCCTTGTCTGGGCAGGGGAGAGAAAAGAGAATGAAAGGCTCATGGATCAAGATGATGACAGGGAGAGATCTCTGAGCAGTTCAGTCATGGGCAAAACTGACTTGATTTGGGGAAAATGAGTTTAATTTATTACCAGTCAACTCAGAGTAGGATAATGAGAAATAAACCAAAATCTTAAAAACATCTTTACTCCACCCCTCCCATCTCGCCAGGCTAAAGATCACTCCCTGTTCTCTATCTTCTCNATCACTCCCTGTTCTCTATCTTCTCCCCACCAGCGGCACAGGGGGACAGGGAGTGGAGACTGCTGTCAGTTCATCACACAATGTCTCCACTACTCCTTCCTCCTCAGGGGAGGACTGCTCACACTGTTTCCCTGCTCCAGTGTGGAGTCCCTTCCACAGGAGACAGTCCTCCATGTACTTCTCCAGCTTGAGTCCTTTCCATGGGCTACAGTTCTTCGTTAACTACTCCAGTGTGGGTCCCTTCCACGAAGTGCAATCTTTCAGGAACAGACTGCTCCAACATGGGCCCTTTGTGGGATCCTGCCAGCAAACCTGCTCCATTGTGGTCTCCTCTCTCCACAGAGCCACAGGTCTTGCCAGGAGACTGTGTAAATGTCCCACAGGGTCACAGCTGTGGGATGCCTGTGGGCATCCACCTGTTCCACCCCGGATCTCCACGGACAGCAGGGGCACAGCTGCCTTGCTGTCTGCACCATGGGCTGCAGGGGAATCTCTGGTCCAGCACCTGGAGCAGCTCCTGCCCCTCCTTCTGCACTGACCTTTGGTGTCTGTGGGCTGTTCCTCTCACATATTCTCAGTCCTCTCTCCTGCTGCGGTTACTGCTGTGCAGCAGCTCTTTTTTACCCACTTCTTAACTGTGTTATCCCAGAGGCACAACCACTGTTGCTGTTGGGCTCATCCTTGGCGAGCGGCAGGTCTGTCCTGGAGCCGGCTGGCATTGGCTCTGTCAGACATGGGGGAAGCTTCTGACAACTTCTTGCAGAAGCCATCCCTTTAGCACCACTGCTACCAAAACCTTGCCATGCAAACCCAGTATATTTGTTCTGTGGTATGGTGTCAGGTTTGGGATTAAGCTAAATGATTGAAGAATTTTAAGGATTAGAGCAGAAGTATTTACGTGGAAAAAAAATGGGCTTGCAGTAAGTGCTCAGTGACAAATATAAGCAGTTCAGAAGCCCAGTTTATATGACACTGGTTCACAGCTTTACAATGCCTTAAATTTGTTAGTTTGGATATTTTAAAAGATTGTCAGTTTTGAAAAGTGTTTGGGATTTGAGCTTCTGTTGTAGAACAGTATTAGGAAATTTGACTCTTTAAGCCTTCCTTGTTACTTTTTTATGGCAAGTATGAGCTATTGGGAATATCATCTGTCAAATATGCTTCTTAGATATTTGAAAATACTGAAGGAATGAGAATTTTGTATCACTGCTGACTGTGAAGTATGTGTTAGAGAAATGGAATCAAGGCTGATATAGCCTATTAACAGTTATAAATTAATGGTCAAGCAGAACTTCATGGTGGATTTGATTGCAGTAATTAATAAAATCTGCTGGTTTACTTTGGGAGATTCTCTTCTTTAAGGTTTTGCAAAGAGCTAAAAAATGAAGACTTGGAGCATGAATTCGTCAAAAGCAGCATCAGGCATATCTGAAAACATATCCTTGGGAATGGAAAATTTGAAAGGTTAAATGTTTCTAAGTCTTTAAATGCAAAATTTCAGAATGATCAAATGTCCATGTTCGAGGCTGTTGAACACATAAGGATGCCAGATTCATGAGGCTGCAACATCTGTTCTTCATATAAGTTCTGTGTATGGATTCTGTAGGGTGATTAACTGATTCTTAAAAAAAAATTGGTACGATAGGCCTATATTCACATTAAAAATATGTTCAGCTGCTCTGTACAAATGTGTAATGAGGAGGAAAAATCCTCACATAAAACTTGTCTCCAAAACTAGTTTTTGTGAAAGGCAGAACAAACGACATTGAGTATAAATTTTAACCAAACCTTTTAATTACAAGGCCACCTGACTTTTGTAATACACTGCTTTAGTTACACATAGGGCAGTGGTGGCTCTTTTATTTTATTTTCCTTTTTAATTTTATGTACTCTAAGTAAAACAGCTTTTCATGCATACCTGGGAAAGTCCAGCATATTTCATTGTTTGGAAAGCAGCCCATGGGATAATTCAAAATAGCAGTACTGTTATAAGAGATGAAGAGCTGATGTTTTGTCATTGGTCCCACGCGTAAGATATTGCTGCACATCTTTGCACGGTTTGGTATTCAGAGCATTCCCTTAGGAGAGAAAAAGGGTAGGAGTGTTTGTATATGATTTTTACAATGGATTAATCATTGCCACTGTCACTGCATTAATAAAGCCTAAAAAAAGCATGGGATATGCCCAAATCTGTAGCTGGTCTTCCAAATTGACTATAGAGGACCACCTTCAATAGCATGATGTAATTGTTGACATAACCCTTTCAGACTATTCAGGATTGTTTGAAGAGGTACCAAGAAGCCACTGAAATTATGTAATGTAGACAGTGCTTTTAGGGAAAGACAAGTCTACATCCTCACTGGAAAATTTCTAGGGGTTTGCAAATTAAAGGGCTGAAAAATATTAGTAGGTGAAATCTAGAGATCTAGATTTCAAACAGAGGATTTCTTGTGCTTAATGCAATTTTAATATTATAAGAAAAAGGTTGACTTGCAGACTGGGAGGTACACAAGCTTTTCCACTGTCTACTACTTTGAGATATATAGTAAATTCAGTGCTTGGCAGGTACCAGTGTGCTGATGCAGGGAGTAACACCATCCCTGTTCTAAAAGTAAACGGCATATAAAAATAAAAATGTCAAGTATTAAATGTTTTATTGGACAATAATTATTGTGCTGCTGGTTCTGAGTCAGTTTCAGGTTGGTGACTCCAGATCCAATTAGATTATATCTGAGCTTTTCCAAAGAATGAGAAGTATCCAAAATAATGAAATAGCCAGTTTGCTATATTAACTTTTATGGGATGGGACATGTATTTGCCAGGTCTAAAATAGACCTGAAAGGGACTTAATCCTTAAAATATCCATATCCAAGAGTGATACTGTTAAAATTTGTGGCAGAACATAGGCAGAACATCAAAGACTGCATGGTCATGTAGTGAACTGCTTCTGTTGTAATTGAATAGCTGATACTAACCAGTGCTATGAGGGAAATGGCCAAAACCAGTTAACATTATGTGCTTTAATGGTGTTGGTTTTATACACAAACTAAAAAATCATAACCTGATTTAATAAGGTTATTTTATACAATTGTTTTTACTCTAATGATTACATAAGAAAAACTCCCACAAGAGAATACTTGGATGCAGGGGAAATATATACTGCTTGTGGTGTAGCCAGTTATGGTCTTTATTGGAAATGAATGACTGTGCCAGATTTTGGACAATGAGTGATATTTCAGTTCACTTCTTAAATTTTAATGAGAGGTAAGTTCTAAAAGATTGGGCCCACAACTGAGATCATTAGTTCTCCCATGAACAGTTATGAACAGTCACTCTTTCTCCCAAAGTTCACCAATGATGTTGCATTTTGTACTTGCTTACATGCACATGGGTTTCCCTCCCCCATGTTGTAGGCAGAAAATACAATTTTAAAATACACTTTTTCAAATAGGGAGTTACAGTATACTGCTGTCTAATATTTCAGATTTATCTTTTCCCCTGTGCAAATTACACTTGTTAGTTTTTTATTATGAGCATTTATTGCTTTTACTTCTCATTTCCTTCATCCTTATTAGAGAAGGTCAGCCTGAGAGATGGAAGGGAAAGAAGTTGATGATTTTAATTAGTAGACGAGAAACATGTAAAAATCTGGTTAAAGAAATAGCAGAGTAAAGATTAAAAAAAAAGAAAACTTTTGGAGAAGAATGAAATGCTGACCCTATTCAGTACATTAGGACTAAATGCCAAATCACTAATGTTCCCCATGTGATACTTCTGGTTTTAGCAAAAATCACATCAGAAACAGTGGGGAGGGTATCGGTTGCCCTTGGTGGAAAAGTTATGAACTCCTGCATTTTGGGAAATGTCTGTGCAAATGTCTGTCATTGTTCCCCTCTCCTTTGTTTGTTTATTTTAAAGCACATTCTTAACTCCATGGAAATTATTTTCTGAATTTAACAGAACAGCAGGATTGAAAGTTGGCTTGGGAGACAACTTTCCTTAGTTGCCTGTTAATTTTGTTTTGACTAACTGAACCTCATGTGGTGCTGAGGAGTCCAAAAGTATCTAACACTGCAATTCCCATTTTGAGGATGTTGTTTCCGTCCTCACCTCACCTCCTTCCAGGCTGGTTGTGGGAGGTTCTTTCCTGGATTGGAGTTGGAGGAGTTGCTATATCGTGTAGCTGGTCACTATGAACTCTTTCCTGACTGTGGTGTGCCATTAAGATGACACCTCCTGCAAGTTCTTGCTTTGTCATCCTGCCACAAATAAGGATAACATTTGTGGAAGTTTGTAGAGCATGCAGAAGTGCAAGAAAGCTGAGGTTTATCATAGGTAGCCTCCTTCTTTTCTTTAACGTAGTTTACATTAGCATGACCTCTGAAGGAGAAGGATAGGCTAGGGGCAAGGTGGTGGGTGTTGAGGTGCCTGAGTAGCTGGAGAGATACAGTGGAAAAGAAAGACAGTAGAAAGTGAGCAGGCATAGCTGGAAGAAAAAGGAATGATGTAGGTAGAGGTAGAAATACGGGTAAAAAAATAGAAAATATCAGGAAATGATATGAGATTATGATATAATACATCAAAATAGGAAAGAAAGGAAGAGAAGGGGAAGAAGGGAGAACAAGGGTGAAACTTAATTTTTTCAGGCCAGTGAATTTAATCGATGCATTTATGCTTTTTGCTGTTTCTCTGAGTTCTTGATAAAAGATTTTGGAGCAAGAACAGCTCATTATTTTGAGTACTTTGACACTGCCATTGCTACAAGCTTTGGGCTCTGTATTTATCTATTTTGGACTACTGTCTCCTGTTTGGGACAGAAGTGAACGTAAAAGTTAGCAGACTCAAAAGAATATCGGTGTGATTTATTAAGAGCTGTAACTGTTGGGGTTTATGTTTCCAGGTATTAGTAGTGAGGCCAAAATAAGACTAATTTCCTTGGAAGTTAGTAACTTTAAGGTGTCTGATTATTCTCCTCCTCTGCTTGTTTGAAAATAGAACAAGTTTGGTGGATAGCAGCCCAGAGAAGGACTTAGTTGTGACTCTTCCCAGCATCCTGCAGTTCTCATTTTCTGTGTGCATGGTGTATCGTGCTTCTTCAGTTAGGTAGAGAGGGATGTTCTTGGACATTGGAAAAATAACTTTTGTTATCTTCTGCTAAATAGAGACTTGGATTAAGGAGTTTTCATCTCTGTGATAATTATCAAACAGAATTTGAGTCATCACACATGTTAATTGGTTTGAACTCTGATGTGTATTGAAATATTAATAAAATGGGGAGCTACTGTTATTTAGGATGCTAATTATGCTTCACATGTGATCAGCAAAAAAAAGTTTAATTCTAATCTCAAGAAACAGCTATTTTGAAACAAAGGTTTTGCAACTTCTCACAAAAATCAGTTACATATCATTGCTTTCAATGAGTAGTACTCACACTTGTGTTTTTGCTAATTGAGACTCATTTTAGTCATCAGGTTTAGTTGTTGTTGTAATGCTGAGCTGATAACTTGTGATATTTGGTAATGAGTCGATTAAGTTTTTATGTGGTTCACCATAGACAAAAGATTACAATTTTTCAGTGAAAGATTATGTAATTATATGCTCTGTCTTTGAAATTTCAGTCCACTATACTTGAAAATATTTTTCAGACTGGCAAATATTTAAACCTGACATGATATCTTCAGCAGTGAGAGCAATTAAAGGGTGAAAATTGGAGGTATGAATCATTTCCAGCAATTTGAGGAAAATGTTCTTTAGTGTTGAAAATATAACACTGATATAATTGCACAGAATGTTAAATGATGGATACTTTCTTGAAAATGTAGGTTTCCTGACTTCAGGGTGGTGTGTCAAAACTTTCTATCTGCCAAAAAATTACATTTTATAGTGATCAGATGTTTGTTGTCTCTCTTTACCCTTTCATGCCTTAACTTTTGGTAGAGGCTGGTGAGAGCTGTAGAAAAGCGCATGTGCTGCATCTACTCAAATTTGCATCTATTCCATTGCCACAGGTATTGTCCAGCATTTGAGAAACAAACCAACAAAAAACAGATACAATTTAATGTAATCCAGCTTCCTTTCAGCCTTTGATTTTCCACTGTTAATGGATTACTTGTCATTTCTGACTGGATATTGCCCTTTTTTTGTTAACTTTTAAACAGTTTTAAATATGGATGTAATCTCAGTGATTCTAAATTGAATATTTCATTTCTGTAGAGAAATTTCTGTAGATGTAACTGACTGGTGTTTCCTGTCTCTCTATTTTTTTAGCTGGATAGGATGTGGGAAATCGGTTTCAGGTGAATATTAGTGGAGGTTCTGTGGGGATATCCAGAAACTCTAAAATATTATGTTTATTTATGGTTGAAAATAAGAGAAGAGGTCTTAGTTCTACTCCTAAATTTATTCAACCTCTAATGTGAAGCATTATTCTAATATTCTAATTAGAATTCTAATATGGTCATTCAGTGAATATTTAATTTTTTTAATGGTTAAAAAACCTAAAGCCTCCAATGTTTAATCGAGGTGAAAGTAAAATCTCACTATATTTAGAAGACGAAAAATAATGTTGAAGGGCTTGTGGGGATTCCTGGCATTATACAACCTGAGGCCAGTCAGGTGAAAGAGGAGGTGAGAACGGAGCACCAGGTTGTGCGGGAGCCCACCGTGAGCGCGCTGGGGACTCCTCACGCTGGCTCCCTGGCAGCTGCCCGCAGTGCAGAGCAGCCAGAGTCATCAGCCTCCAGAAGAGGGGAGAGTTCATTAAGGTTGATTAAAGTTGATAAAAGAGGAGTTTGTCACTAATGGGTTGAAGCAAAGGTGTTGGGTGTTTTGGGGAGGAAAACAGGCTCTTGGAGTTCTGAGTTGTTCTAAAAGTGTCATGTCGTCTGTTGGATTTCAGACTGACGTGTTAAATCCGGACATAATTGCATCATGAATTTTTTTTTCTTGACTATTTTCAGGTGATTTGAATGTTTTTACAAAATAAAAACAGTTTTCAATTCCCAGGACTTTTGAGATTTCTCTCTTAAAACTTTCCAGCCTTCCTTTGAGAGTTTTTGGCTGAGCAAGTGGTCTCACTTCCCACCCCCTGCCCCTACCCGATCTCCAGTTTAACAAGGTTTTTTTCCTGCTTTTACTCTAGTTCTTTCCTGGAAAAGAGGGAAAACACTGTGTGAGCTGTAGCAGAACATGCTGCTTACTGTTAGGACACTTTATGTGTTACATAAGGCATGTTATACATTGTATCTGCCTTTTTTATGACTACTTTACTTAAATATAAACAGTGATAGCAAGCTGGCGTGAAAGACAAACATGTAGTGGTGATGAAAACCATTTAATGATTAGTAGAGAAAAATATTTATTGAAAATAGAAACCATGTCTAAAGGCTCTAATGATGACTTCTCGAAACTCTACCATGTTGTGGTATTTGCAGTGCTGTATGTCCTGTACAGTAGATATTGTTTAAAATTGCTTGGGAACTGGAGCTTGCAATTGTGAGCATGGAATGTCCTGCAGATAATTAAGTTGTGGTCAGGCCTTACAAAAATAAAAAGTTCTCGAACTATGATTTTATAAACATGCTACAATAACATTTCTTTATATTTAACAGTTTCTTATAGAAAGCTGATACTCTCACAAGGCATTGACTAAAGGTAAAACATCAAGAAAGAAAAAATATTAAATTAAAACTTCACTTAGGATGTTGACAGTGGGCTTGTAATATTAAACAGATGTGTATGTTCTTGGGATATTCTTCTTTCAGAACATTGTTGCATACTAGTTTTCAAGTGACAGCTACAAATTTTTGATTAATTTAAAATTCTGCTTACTTCAGCTATCTTTGTTTTATGTTATTTTCTTTGGGTCTATTGAGCTGCAGAGTATGATGCCAACTGTAGTTTCTGCTGTGATCCTCAAGGGAAAGCATTCCTTTATGTAGGCTTAAATTGAGGCATTGCTCATTCAACTATACAGAAAAATTATTACATATATGCAAAGATTCTTGGGCATTATATTACCTTTGCATGTGTAAACAAGGCATTTATTGGTTCTGGATGCGGGTGTGGTAGGACATAATTTGGCCTCTTTGTAAATATTGCACATAGAAGTCAATACCAAAATAAAGGAACTTTATTAAGTTTTTATAAGATGTAAGTTTACTGAAACATAGAGGGAATTATCAATTAAAGGAGAAGTGTATAGCGCTATTAAAATGACAAAATGTTGTGTCTGATTCTGATGTCAACCTTTTTCAGAAATGTGGTAGCAGTGGGAGGGTGTGTTGTTGGATTATGGGGATTTTTTAATAGAAAGAGCTACAAAAATGATCTGAAGTCTCAAAAATCTACCTTGTGGTAAGAAATCCTTTAATCATATTTTGTTAGGGTTCATGGTCACAAGAAAAAAAGTTTCTGATTTCTTCATGGATCTTATGAAGAATCAAAATAACATACAGTGCTGCAAGTAGTGCACATTATTTGAGGTGTGATTCAGCTGATCCTTGATTTGGTAGATTCTGGATCACTTGAAATCTCTTAAGTCAAGTGTATGTATTTCAAAATACGTATGGTATTTAACAAGTAATGCCAGAGTTAAAGGGTAGGGATGGCTCCAGAATTCCTTTTTACATATGGGACAGTGCTCCTTGCCAAAGCAAGGAATTGGATACTGGTTTTTCAGATCCCAGACTACTGCTCCAGTAATCTGTGACTATGATCACTCTGACCTTGGTCTGTGCAAATGTATGAATGTTCTCTCTTCATTTTTAATAATAAATGAACTTACAGGAAACAAATCAAGCTAAGTATTTCTAAAATAAAATAGCCATATTAGACTTCACAGGATGCTTAATCTACCAGAGAAGTTTGTTGCTGTGAAGTAAGCAACCACTTTTTAATGTTTTTTTTATTGTCAGATTTCATCCTCACAGTCTTTAGGGGATGAATGATGTCCAAGATTAATGAATGATTTTTTTAAATTTTTTTTTTTTAGGACTGAAGAATCATTAACCATTGTGAGGTGTTCATTGATTAAATAGTGCCACATCTCTGTAGTCTGCATACTGACTCAGTTTAATATATGTGAATTGCTTATCTCCTTTCTTTGTTTTTATTAAAGATCGTGTAAAGACACAATGATACAACATAATGTGAATGAGACTAGCTTATTGTAAGAATACACTTTATTTTTCTTTTTGATGTTGTTTCCAGTTCCCAAGATTTTTAGCTTATTGCAGAATCCAATAAAAAATATTGCAGAATCCATTAAGTATACATGGGAAATACTTATGAGAGCTCAGATACTGTTTCTTATGGATTTGAATATGATGCAAAGGACTGTACAGCAAATACAGGAAAATCCTTATTAGAGATAGTGAAAATGTGATGGAGAAGAAAAAGGAAAAAGTATCAAAGAGTTAACTAGTGTAACTTCTTGTATTTATTTTCTGCTGTGTTGCAGCGTTCAGAATGTGCGGTACTATGGCCTGGTTATTTCAGTACCATTTTTTCATAATTTATTGTCAATAAAATAATAGTTTCAGGAATAGTTTGTGGTTCACACAATACACTTGAAATATTTATTATAGTTTTATTTTGTAGGGAAAATAAGGCATGTGTATTTTTTGAAGGAAACTTTTTTTTTGGTAGATTACAATGAAGTAGAAGAAGCCTTTTCTACATAGCTCTTAAATAAAGATTGGGATTTATATTACTGAATTAAGTATGTGCACCTCATGTAAATTCTAATACAAGTAGGATTTCAATTTTAAAGAAATATATTTAAAAGCGTGCATTAGAGGTGTGGGGAAAGGAAGATAGTGCAAATAATAATGGATTTTATCATTTGAGTAGTATTGCATGCTTGTTTCAAAGACCACTTTTATTTGTTTATACATGGTTGCTACTGATGTTCTTATGTTTTAAAAAGAGAAACCCATAGTCTGTTTGCAGGCATTTTATGTATTGAACTGTTTTGAACAAACTGATCTGTATCAATCAGTTCTTAAAATACAGTGGAAGAAGTTTCTTCTTTCAGTGTGATTTGTAAGTTGTGGTGGGAATTCTGTGCGGTCTGATGATGGCAAGCATGATCTGTCTGAGCAGGCGTGCAAATAATTCTGTTATTAGGATGTGTCTTTCTTCTGGGGCTTTGTGGTGGTCGGTTCTGCCTTCAGGTTTTGTTCCTTATGTGGAGGACTTTGAAATAATATGAGTAAAATATTAATCATGGAAATTACATAAGATAACATGCTTTTTCATTAGCCCACTTGGAGACAGAGGGAGATTATATTAACATAGTTCCAATTATCCCTATTACCGGTGCTTGAATACTAAGGCTCTGGCAGAACAACTCTATAGATCTCTGATCCTACAAAGATAACTTGCTTGACTGAGACTGTTGCCAGTAAGATATTGTTGTTGATTAAACACAAATGTATGTTGTAACAAAAAAATGCTTTCCTATTGGAATTTTATAAACAAGAAGATTGTTGTAATACAAATAAACTGAAACTCTTGAATAGTAAGTTGTTTGGAATTAAGGTTCCTACCTCTTTTAAGACTATGAACTGAACTATTATATTGCCTTCTGGTTGCATGGTGTGTTTTCTGCTTTAAATTGCTATTACAGTAGCTCTAAGAGTACCTAACTGAGAGCAGAGCTAGATGCCCTTTGCAGAGCATTTGAACTGTTAACTAAGCAAGACATTGAACTATGCAAGATGAAATCCTGGTCATGCTGAAACTGGCTGCGAAGTTATGGTTGATTTAATTGAACAAAATACTTCGTGAAAAATTTGTACCAAATTGAAAGTTTAATTCTTGCTCATTGTTTGTTACACATTTTATCTTAAGTGAGAGTGAAGATGAAGTCTCAAATAAGAGATTATGGAAAAAAAGTCTTCTCAAGTGTTCTTTAGGATTTTTTATTAAGACACGTTTCTCCTTTTTTTTTTTGTTTTGCAAGAAATTAACTGATCTTTTTGAGACTATTCAGGTATTGTTCAGTTGGGTCCTAAGAGAGTATTCCCCAAATGAGAAGGCGTTATGAGTAAGGACATGTCTAATTTGTGTTACTTATTTCTATTTCCAAAGATATTCTGTATCCTAAACTGAAATAATTCTGAAAATATTTATGCATAACAGTTGTTAGGTAAAACTTGCAATTTTCAAAAAAAATGTAGTTTTGAAACTCTCCATGAGTTGTAGCAATTAACCTACATGCACATTTATAATTCTAGAAAATGGACAGCATATTACATTCAAAGACTGGATCTGATAGACCGAAATTGCTTAAAACATCAGTTATTGAAGATGTCCCCCTGGGACTTTGAGAAACTATTTAACAGATGAAAGTACATTTTGAAAAGTTTGACCTTACAGGCAATCATAAAATGAATCAAAACAGTTCTTTCCTCCCCTGAAATGTACAGAGCCCATCTGTATCTAATCCAGTAATTATAGACTGAGTTCAATTACCTTTTCAAACTTGGAGCAGACTGGAGACTAGGCAGTGAGCAAACATAGGGTTTTGTCTAGACCTCAATTGACCACAGTCTAAAACTTGAATTTATATCTAATTTTATTTTTAGCGTCGTTTGATAGTTTTTAAAGGATTTATTTTGCTACCTGGTTGCTAGATCATGAAGGTTTTTATTTGTTGACTTGGTGTTTATGGAGACGTTTTTTATTCCAGTGTAGTTAATAAAATTGCACCAAGTCCTAAGAGTTTACTATATAAATAATATTAAATTTTTTTAAAGTGGGTTAAACAGCTCTTTTGAATCTTTAATATTGTTACAATGAAATTGTGAAAGAATCTGAACAAAATCACATAATTTAATGTCTGTGCTCATATCCATATATTTAATGTTCAAACACCTGCCTTTGATGTTTTTTTCTCTTTTAGAAAAATGAACCCCAGACTACCTGACTGCAATATTACCAGTAGTTGACATAGATTAGAAACTATGCCGAAAATAGATTTTTCAATTATTTTATTAATTTATTTCAGCAAGAGCAAGCAAACCATTCAGCCATGCAGACAGTGTTAAAGAATACATATACAGCTACAAATTGTAGCAGTGTAAATTATCACATTGACAACCAAGTTGAAGCCCAGGCATCTTTTGGTACTATCCCACAAGCAGAACAAACCACATAATATATGCATCTTGCTGAGAAGAATCTTTTCTGTGATCACTGACGTGACATTTCCAACATGATGTTCTTACTCCTGATACCCCTGATGTGCAGCCTTCTCTTGACAAGCAAGAGTTCTTTGCACCAGATGTGTTGGCAGAAACGAACTGCAGTGCGCAAGACTTCGGTTGTTTCAGCAGGACGTTTCCTATCTCTTGGGTAGCAGTGGAGGAGCAATGTTTAAGGACAGAATAAATGCTTTATTTTTAACTTTTAATCGTGCAGTGTGCTTTTGATGGAATGGCGTCTCTTGGCAAGTGAAGGCTATGATATTTGGTGCGTTTAGCTTAACTTACTGAACAGTAATCAGTATTTTGTAGCAGTTGCTGTAATTAGTTAAGAATGTGGTTCGTGATGACTTCCGAGTCAACACATATTTGATGAATAAGGCACACTGTTCCAATGAGTAGTAAATTTGACATGACAAGCAGGAGTCTTTTGATGTTTAATTGGTTTTCCTTGTAACACTTGAGGAAAAAAATGATCTAATGAATGTTGCATTGACTGTAAAGCTGAAGCTCAAGAGATTGTATGGAATGTACTTTGTCTCTATATTTTGTAAGCATGGGAAAAATTCTCTAATATTTGTCTTTTGGGGTTTCTTTGGGTTTTTTTTTTTGTTTGGTTTGGTGTTTTATAGTAGTTTTCTGGATAAATGATCCTATTCTGAAAAGGTAATATGGAAATGTATAAAATTATTTTCATAATAATAATTTTAAAACAAAATTTGTAATAGTATATTGTTAGGAAATGTAGTAGTATATAATGTCGGTCAGGGTTTTTTTTTTTCTCTCAAAGAGGAAGGACTGTCATGCTCTCAGAAGTCAGGAAATCCAATTTTCAATTTCAGTCCTTCATCAAAATCCTATTTACAAAAGCAGCCTTCCTGCCTTAACTCCACATTGGGAGCCAAGAAGACCTTTCAGTTGTTGCTAATAGCTAATGTCATCATCTGTTGTACAACCACATTTGTATTAGTAGATTTATCATAGAAAATATGACCATACACTGCCTAAAACAATTGAGCGCTTCCAGTAAGCCCCCTGGCACTTTTTTTTTCTTCCTCCTTAACTATAACGGCCATAAGAAATAAAATTCACCTAGAAAGAAATTCTGTTAAAGTTTATGCTGCCATTCTATGTACCACCAGACTTTGTAACTGAAAATAGGGGTGGTTGATGGAAGTTTCTAAGTTTTGAATAATACTGTGTTACAGCTTCATAGGAAAAGGCTACTACATCCAGGATGCTGAATCTATTTCTTGTGCTCCATTTCATTTTATAGGGCTTCAGTATAGCACAGAACTTCAGAAATGAAAGCATTTTAGACCAACAGCTGAAATGAATATCTTCTGAGAGTAAACTAAAGTAGTACCTCTAGTCTGCAAGTTACCTGAAATGAGAAGCCTAGATTTTGCACTGTGTTTACTCTGATCTAGATAATTTTAATTTTAAGGTGTGGTGACGCTCCTGACCCCAAATTCTAAGGCTAATAACAGTAGCTATTAAGAATAATGCCTGCTGCAACAGACAAAAATTGTTACAGGAAAACTGACTGTTTCGTAGTCTCTCTCAAGATTTTTCATGACCACTTCAACTGTTTGTCCCAAGGGAGGTTTGGTTGGTTCAGTTCCACCTCTTTGCTCATTAGAAAAAGGACTTTGTTTTGTGACTGTTGCAAGAAACTACCATTAGTTAATTCTCAGTTGCATTCACTGACACTGCTGAAGATTTTCTGCGTGTGCATTACATACACTCCATATTTGCAGTGTGAGTGAAAAACAGTCAATATTAAAAAAACAACTGTGTTTTCACTTTAATGGAAAGAGAAATTTTAAAAGTGAATGTATTTGTCCTTTGTGCTTCAGTGGATATTTGTGTGTTGGCTGTTTTCAAACCAGATCACTTCAGTCAGCTCCTGGAACTGTACATGTCCACTGCCTCGGAGCACACGTTCCAAACACGGCGGAGAACATGCATCTTCTAACTGCCTCTCTTCAAGGAAATGCATTTCCTTTTCTTTGTAGGACCATATTGAGATCTAAAGGGAATATTAACTATATTATAATCCCTGGAATTGATTTTGGAAAAACATTGTGGTTCTTCAGGAGTCACCCCATTTTCTTCTGTTTCATTTATTTAAAAGAAGTAGCTTTATTTTACCTTCACTTCTTACAACTCCTACATTTTTGACAAGGTGTGCTTTTATTTGTGGCTCTGTGTATCGTATTTTGTCATAGTTTTCTGTTGAAATCTGTCACAATTTTAGTGTCACTGATTTCTTATTGTTGGTATTTTCGTATTCATTTGCACTCCATTTGATTCTTTTGTTACCATATTTATTCACTGATTTTTGGCCGATTTTTCTATATTTTACATAATTAGTAAACACTTATTCATTTAAATGGTAAGAAACTGTTAACTACAAAAGGGATAATTTGGTTGCCCACAAATATCTAGTCAGTTGTTTTACTTTCTCCAGCAGAAGGCAGGCTTATTCCTCTTGTTGTTATCTGATTTGTGGTATAAGACAAAGATATTAAAAGTGCAGTCTGTGTGAAGCTTAATCTTTGTAAATAATTTTTCTTTGTCTTTTTTTTTCTTGTCTTTTTGGACTTTTTCCATTTCTTGATTCCATTCATGTCATTAATTAGTATTAATAATGGCTACTAATTAAGCAATAAAAAGATGCATGCAGTCATTAAAGCTATAACTTTTTTTATTTTCTAAAGTGCAAATTCCTCGAATCATTTTAAATAAAAGAAAAATCATATTGAGTTACTTAAGCTACATAAAAAGTCACCATACAGCTAATTTGATGCAGTGCAACAAGATAGAATTAAACAAAGTTATGTGAGTAAAACTTTATATTTTGGCAATGGGATTTTTTTTCCTTCTCTTTATTTTTCTATCCTTAGTAATGTTTGTCTTTTCCATGCTTATTGATGCTATAGTCAGATGGATACTTGAGTTGCTTAGGCAGGAACAGCATTTGAATTGTTCTGAAGAGGACTAAAGAACATTCAGGACAAAAAAGGTAAAATATCTTCAAACTTATTTAGATATCCTGTCTTTTAAGTATCTGTACCACTGCTACACAATGTGTTCAACAAAATGCTTTTCCATTGGTGTGACATTAGAGCTACAGGCTTTTGAAACTATTGTGTGTTTTTGTGAGGAAAAACTGTAATTTTGGAATGCTGATGTGCCAAGGAGTAGAACATGCTATAAAAACAGGTTAACCCTCTTTGTTAGCATATATGTATAGCATACAGTGTTTTGTTTAGGCTCTTTTGAACACTTTCAAGGAGAATATTTTACATCCTAAGAGATTTAATAATTGGTTTAGAGGGTTGTTGCTTCCCCCATTAAGTGTGGGTTTTTTGGGTTTTTTTTGTTTTGGTTTGGTTTATTACCCTAAATAAGGGTCCCATTCTTCCAAGAACATGCTAGCTTTTGTGTCTCTGATACCTGTTTCTCATTTGCACTGAAATGATAATTATTGCTTCAGCTTGGGTATAGCTTACAATGTTTCATGTTTTTTCATTCTTTACCTCAGATCATGTCCTTCTGGTTCTCTTTTTATTCTCCCTTCCATCTTCAATTCTTCCCTTCCTTCACTTTTCAGTGTTTCTGTTTTTTCATCCCTGTGCCACAGTGAGCTTTACAAGCTCCTGTTCTGTCTATTCATACAGTCAGATATCTGCTTGACATTTAACACTTAATCTTGACCAGTCTCCATATGGTAAATTCTTTTCCCAGTAATAAGTTTCCAGGTTCTAATTTTGATTCATATCCTTAACATCTTTGTCTTAAAGTTGCTAGTGAGATAGCTTCTCAACAAGGAGGTACTTCATGTTTACTTTTCCTTCTTCCTAAGTTCGTGCCAGTGCTTGAGCAGAATACTGAAATACTGATGAAATACATATTACTGACTGATCTGTAATGCAGAGCAGAACTGTGGAGTAGTGATATGACATCTCTTAAATCAGGTGTTTGTAACCCAAATAGAGACTGGAAAATGTAGTATCACTTCTGTCTTTGACGTGAGAGATTGTTCACATAATTCATGTAAGAGCTGTGAAACATTGTGTGCAAAATTGCAGTACCTTTTTACTCTAACCTTGAGTGAAAATTGTACACAAACCAGTATCCATCTTACAAGAGACACTCCAATTTCTTCATATGCTTGTCTTCTGAAACACAAGTACTTTCCATCCAGTTATTCTGTTACTTCCCCACACAATGCAGTAGCATTTAACTACTGAAACCCCACATGGGCAATTGTTATGGAAAAAAGACACAGAGGTAACATTGATTTCTTCACTGTGTACAGGTTGGTGAGATACAGTGAAAGTGCTTGATGGACACTGAATCTTAACACAGAGCTTCTTAGTAACTCCTACAGCTTAGTCTATAAACTTCTAGACAGTTTGTATGTGTTTATTTGCTGACATGGTGGTGTTTTAGTTACTTGATGGTTCCTTCTTGCTGTACATACTACAGCAGTATCCATATGTGGATTAGCAGAAAGTTGTGGAAGGCAAGGTCTCCATGAAAAGGATAACATCTCTGAAATGTGTGTGCCACACATTGAAAAACTCTGATGTTGCCTATAAAATAAAAAATTGGACAAAGGGAAGTAATCCCTGTTTCATTCTTTGTAGTAAAGTGTTTCAAGTAAAATAACTCAAATTCATCTCCCAAAATAGTGTTTTAACAGATTTTTGTCTTCTGAAGCTCTGCTGATTCATCAGAGTTTATAGAATAAGCACAATCTCTTTCCTTGCACTGGTGGTTAATGCGATCTTATCTCAGTGTACTTAGGTGCTGGATAGCTGATGTTGCTCTCACTGCAAAGTGCTGGTGAACAGGAATCTGTCAATAAATATGTCAGTGTGTGTTTCACCATCTTGTTTCTTGAGATTGTCTCACAGCTGGCTGGACCCTTGGTAATTTCAGAATGGAGACTGCATTCCTTTCCTGAGCAGCCGTAAGGATAATGCTGTAGTCTGCAATGCTCTCTTCTTGGAAGCGCTTTGGAGTTGGCTGCTGACTGAAACCTCAGACTTAACGCAGCAGTATACAGTGGTGGTATGTCTCAGTGCAGATGCTGTTTCATTTTATTTCCACCAACACTTTTGTTCCCTTTTTTTGTGTGTCTTGGTTTTAGCTTAGGTTTTTTTGTTTGTTTCTGTGTTCTCTCGCTACTTACACTTTCTGTGGATGTGCACCATCAAAAAGCTACCTACTACGTGAAGTTGTGGGTTCCTATGGATTTGAGACTTTCTAGAGGTAGATACAATAGTAACATGTTGCAGGGAGAGGTCGCCAATTACAGAATACAGATGAGTTAACTAGGAGACAGGAATGAACTGTTGTATTTGGGGTGTCTTGTATGATCTTGCAGAGTTCATTTCATTGGATCTCTTCTTTCCCATTTGTATTACAAGCCAAGCTTTGTTATGTTCATGTGATCCTTGGTTTGGCTGAGTCTCCTGGATCATTCTCTCCTACAGACTGAGTTAAGAGGAGGAGATCAGAAGCTTGTATCTCTTTAGGGCTTCAGAGTTTGTACTCTGGCTTGTGAACAGTTACTGTCTTCCTAGAAACTTTTGGCTTTTAAGCAGCTTTTCTTTCTTTCTGTTCTTCGGTAATACATTTGTCATCATGTAATAGATAGTATAATTGGGTTTAGAGTTCAGAGTTTAGTTGTAAATAAGGCAGAACTTCATTATTTTATTATTATTTTTCTGGTATGGTCTGATAATTTCCTATTGATATGGTCAAGGAAGGCTTAGATGGTGGCCTTATATACAGGTAATGTAACAACTACAAATGCCACAGAATAGTTTATTATAAAACATACAGGAATTAGAGAAATTATCTGTTGTTTTGGGTTTTTTTTGATAAAGTTTCCTTCTACTGTATACTTCAGTATTTTTCACAGCTTCTGTAAAATTTATATGGCTGTTACAGGTGTTCCCACAGGAAACTATTTCAATCTATTGTGATGTGAAAATTTTCTAGCTTTTGGGCTGTTTTTTGTTTTGATGTTACATTGTGAAGCATATCAGTTTCCTCATGTGAACTTCAAGTTCTTTTCCTTGCTTTTTTTGAAAGACAGCAAATGCTGTTGCTATTTTAACTCTTACTTAACTGACCTATAAATACTTAATTAGTCTAACCTTAAAGTTCTTTTTGCAGTATGATTGTGTTTGAAGGTCAGCATGCTGGAATGTTTCCTGCAAACTTGTAAATACTCAGTCTATAGAAACCACTATTTCTGAACATTTTTTAGCTATGCTGGCATATAAAAATGTTTTCCAGTTGATGCATTCTTATTCTTTTCTGCTATTCCCAAGCTTTTTATATGAGGAACTCATAAAAATTTTTGTTCTGTGTGCTTGTTGGCCTCACAGTGTTATAGCAGTTTCTCATGATTGCTTTTATCATTAAAAATATTTCATATATTTAACTTTTTAAATCTGAAAAGTCCATAACTTTTTTTTCCTGATTGGCGTTTATATCAAGTAAAATTAAAACTCAGAAGTCTGAATGCTTTGTTCAAATTGGTTAAATTAGTATGATTAAGTTGTAAGAAGTAGCCCATCAACTAAAATCTTACAATTGCATACAAAGCTGTCTGTTGAATTAAAAAACCAGAAACTCAACTTTCATTTGCAATAGCACTGTTCTGATTTTCATTAAATAAATTATGTTTTACTCTATTTTGTTTAAACTCAAGATTAATTTCTATGGTTACAGCGGATATAAATCTCTAGATTGCCTTTAAAAGGGATTGTTTATTCAAAACAGGACTGACAGTCTCTCCTTAAGAGAAGCTATTACTTAATTTTATTTTTCTAAGTTTAAATGCTTAAAAAATATTTGTAATAATACCCCAAAGGCATCATAAAAATGTAAAAATAATTATACTCTAAAATTACCAAAATTACAGGAAGTGGACATTTAAAAAATCTTACTGAGGTTCATGACTGAGAAAAAGTGAGAAAGGAAAAGTGCCTTACTTCACAACTTGAAATCTTGTCAGGGATTTATGCTTTCAGTGATTAAAAATATACTTTTGAATTGTCAATATTACTCAGATGTGAAAGAATAGCATTGATTTCCCTTTCAATTACTACTAAAACTTCTTTCTCACAAGTTCTGCAAGCACTTTCTAGAGAGAAATTTCAATGTGACTATTTTTTTCAGGTAGAAATTATCTTCCCCCATGGTTGGGGCCTTTTATTCTTAGGCAAAATGGTTGGCAAATACCCCTAGGTAAATGAAAACCAGGATGAATAGCATTTTGTGATGAAAAATGTTGGGGTCCAGAGATACTTTTTTTGGACACTTCATATGTTACCTTGGGAAGTTAATGGGCATTTGGTAGTTAATGGAAATACGGAAGGGCGATGTGCTCTAAAGGAAGAGATTCTTCTCTTGGACTTTGGTCTGGACTTTGGCAATGTCAGAAAATTCTCTAGTGGGGACAAAATAAGGTGTCTTTGTTCTGTGATACTTTTAATCCTGCTTGTGCTCTGATAAACCTTTGCTGTAGAGCTCAAAACCTGTCATGGTTTGCCTTAATCACCATTTTATAAGACACATATTTCTCAGAAAGGGACATGATGAAGGGAATGATATAATGATATAAGACTGGATTTCAGACTGACTTAGTATTCCTGTCTAGTCCAAGAGCTATTAAAAAGATTTTTTTTCTTTGCTACTATATTTTTTCTCATCTCAGTTTGCTGTTATAAGGGTCAGTGGAGAAGAGTTGTTTTCCCCAGGAATGGAGGAAGTATTTTTTTCTATGGTTCTACTTCCTAGGTGCTCTAACAGGAGTAGTGGCTTGCTCAGAAAAGGCAGCAGAGCAGAGCATTTGAAATGGGGCCGAGGAGGAGGTGTGTATGCCTGATGGAGAAGCTCTGTCTGGGTTTACTGAGGATGTGAGTAGCCTGTCTCAGTGTGTCACTTCACATCAACCACATAAGGACTTACGGTTACCAGGGCCCAGTAAGTTCCTACTATTTAGGGCAGAGGATTCAGGTCTTGGGGGTTGCTGTTAATGAGAAGAGTGGGGAGAAAGGGCCCTTTGCCTTAATTTTTATGCTGATACCATAAAACTGTTGGATTAAAATCTTAATCTGTACAGAATTAGTTTATATCCCGTATATTTATTTATTGCTTTTGTGCCTGATATATATATGTTCTTTACATAAGGATTCATAAACATCTCATTTCTGACTGGGCGTTTCCTTGGTCCAGTCAAGCGTTTCAGTGGAGGAAAATCTTGATTTGTATAAATGCTAGAGTAACCACTAAGTAATGCTTAGTCTGCATAATACAAATCAAGGTGTTGAAACATAAAAGTATTTCTCACTAAGAACATTACTGTACCAGTGATGAAAATCCAGAAAAATACTTGTCCCTCTGAATCGTTTTGGACAGAGTTGTATGATTTTTAGACTGAGTAGGTGTTGTGTCAGTTTGAGCTCTGTCAGTGTAGAGGTGTATAAGTGTAACCACCCCGAAAATGTAGGACTCTGAGTGGGAAGGGCTTGGCCGAGGAACGTGGGACTGCGGAGCGTGAGGGAGGCGCAGCTCTGGCCGTGGCTGCAGGGAGCGCGGCGGCGCAGCTCCTGCCGCGGGCTCGGCTCC
>WBMZ01011714.1:37142-66286 GCA_013400975.1 Atrichornis clamosus | reverse complement strand
GGGGGGGACATGGGGGACACAGGAGTGGGGGGCTCAGGGAATGTGGGGTGCCAAGGATGAATGCCTTGGGAGGCCCAGGGATGGGGGTCCCAGGGGAATGGGGGTGCCATGGGAATGGGGGTCCTGGGGAGGGGGGATCGCAGAGGATGAGGGTTGCAGGGAATGGGCATTCCCAGGGGTGGGGGTCTCTATGAGAGGGGGAGCCCAGGGATGGGGGTTCCAAGGGAACGTGGACCCCAGGGAATTGGAGTCATGGGATGGTGGTCCCAGGAATGGAGAGTGGCTGGGTGGGCGTGTGGGGTGCAGCTCCTTCACTGGTGGCCTTGGATTTGGGGGTGACCCAGGGTCCAGTGCAGCTCCCCACAGTGTGTTCGTGGCCTGGAGGGGCACGCCAGAAGATTCCGGGGGGCTCCAAGAGGCTCCCGAGTCTGTGACAGCCCGGGGGCCCCTAGAGGGTTCTGGTGCCATCCAAGGGGACGTCAGTGCCACTCGTGAGCCCGCGGAGCCTCCGCTGTCACCAGCAGGTGCCACAAGGAGACTGTGGGACTGGGGGTGTCTGGGGAGGGGGGGATCCTCCCCATGACCCCCAAAATCCCCCCGGGGGCCCTGGTGGACCCCGAGCTCTGGAGTTCTTGGCTTGGGGAGCGCGGGGAGCACCTGAGCAGGTAAAGGGTTGGGGGACCCCGGGGGGAAAGGGGCTTCGGGGGGTGCGGGAGGAGGCTTTGGGGGATGGGGGTGTCCAGCTGCCCGTTCCCCCCGGCAACACTTTCACTTTCTCTTTCCTGGAGCAGACGTCGGGGGCAAATTATGTCCTGAGGGGTCCTGTCCGGAGGGGTCCTGTCCCGAGGGGTCCTGCTCCGCTGGTGACACATCCCGGGGGGTCCTGTCTCCGCCCCCCCTGCAGCTGCACCACAGGGGCTGCTACCACTGCGGGGGCTGGGTGGGCTCCGGGCTGTAACCGCGGGGGCAGTCGGGACCCCCCCAAAGCCCCCTCCCCAGCGGACTCGGGGTCACCATCATGCCCTCGTCTCCTTCCCAGAGCTCTTCCAGGTGCCGGTGCTGGAGGGTCCCCATGAGCTCACCGAGGGGTTCCCCCTGACTCTCAGCTGCCTCAGCACCCCCAGCCCCCTGCGGCCCCGAGCTCCCCTCCTGCGCCTCTTCTACCGGGACGGGGTGCAGGTGGGGGGCCCGCAGGCGTCCCCCCAGCTCCGGCTGCCCGCCGTGGGGGTCTCGCACTCGGGGAATTACAGCTGCGAGGTGCGCTCCGAGGGCGGGGCCGTGCGGAAGAGCAGCACCTGGCTCCGCGTCACGGTGCGCAGTGAGTGCGGGGATGGGCACCGGGAACCCCGACATCCTCCCCAGGATCCCCATCCCTTTCTGGGTACCTCCCATCCCTGCCTGGGTTACCCCGTCCTTTCCCTGCATCCCTCTCCGGTCCTCCATCACTAAATGTGTCCCTCCCCGGGTCCCTCATCCCTTCCCAGGTCCCTGCCCACGTCCCCACATCTCTCCCTGGGGCCCTCCAACCCCTCCTCCGTCCCCTCATTCCTCTCCGGGTCTCCTTATCTCTCCCTGACATCCCACATCCTTTCCCAGGTCCCTGTTCCATCCCCTGGTCCTTCCACCCCTCCCTGTGTTCCTCCCTGGAGCCCCCCACCCCTCTCTGAGCCCTCAGATCCACATCCCTTCCTGAGGCTCCTTTGTCCCTCCTCTGAGCCCTCGTCCCTGCCTGAGTCGCTCAATCTGGGTCCCTCCATGGTTCCCACTCCTCCCTGGGTCCCTTCTCCCTCATTGAAGTCCCTCCACCTCCTCCTAATCCGTCCTCCTACCCCTCTCCGTGTTCCCCGCCCGTCCCGTGTCCTCCCTCCCACCCGTGTCCCCCCGCAGGGGTCCCGCTCTCGGGGGTGTCCCTGTGGGCGCAGCCCCCCGGGGGCCGGGTGGCCCTGGGTGACCGCCTGGTGCTGGGCTGCGAGGTGGCCGCGGGGACAGGTCCCCTGTCCTTCTCCTGGCACCGGGGGGATTCGGGGGCGCCGCTGGGCACCGGCCCCCGCCTGGAGCTGCCCCACGTTGGGGACGAGGACAGCGGCCACTACCAGTGCCGGGCCAGCGACGGGGCCAGCGCGGCCGAGAGCCCCCCGCTGAACGTCACCGTGCTGGGTGAGCGGGACCCTCGGGCTGGGGGGGACCCCACCCACGGCATCCCCATCCCGCCCATCCCACCCTCCTCTCCATCCCACCCTCCTGTCCATCCCCGACCCAACGCACAGGCCTTTCCCTGGCCACACGATGGCACAAGATGCCAGAAATTATTTTTTCAAAAATCCACAAGTCCCATCCCAAGGCGGCCTGGGGGCTCCCGGTGCTGCCGGCCCTGTTTGTGCTGCTGCTCTCTCCATCTCTTTGGAGAGGCTCAGGAACTGCTGTTGGAAGCGTCTGTGACTATGAACGTTTTGAAGGAGCTGTGGGATGCGATGTCCATCGTGGCAAAGGTGGAGCAGGGAGCGGGAATGGTGTGAGGGCATTGGAGAGCTCGGTTTGGGGGATCTGAGGGTGCCTACAGGAAACTGGAGCTGGTTTGAAGGCAGCTGAGCCCAACCCAGCTGATGGGACCCGGAGAGGAGCTGGGAGGGTGTTGCTGTATCCTGGGATCCTCCACTCCCCTTTGGACCTCACAGGGCCCCCAGTTTTGTTCCTTTTGCCACTGGGGCCGCCTCTCCCTCACCTCGTGCAGTCTGAGCAAGTCCCCCTACCCCACACAGACCTTGAGCCGCCTCCACTCACCCTCTCCCCTCCAGGCTGCCCCATTTGCCCTCCAGTGCCCCCCACATCCCTGTTTGTGTCTTGTCCCCCCGGGACCACAATTCCTCCCTTGGGACCCCTCCCCTTCCTCTTGGCTGTGCAGTGCAGCACTTCCTTCAGCTTTTGGGGCTCCCCAGAGTCCTCAGCCCTGCAGTGAAACCAAACCCTCCCCATTTACCTGCTGGTCCCATTTTCCCTCCAGTATGTCCCAGAGCTTACTGTTTTCCCCCCAGTGCACTCTGGAGCTCCCTGCTCACTCCCAGCCCTTGGGATTGCTCCAGTGCAGCTTTTGGTGCATCCCCCTTGGATCCCTTTGCCACCAGGAGCCTTTGACCCCTCACAGGACTTGGATAAAACAGAGGGAAGCTGCTTCCACCCCAGCTGAAAATTATTTCCATTTTTAGCTTCATTCCTCATTTGGGACCTGGAGCAACGTGGTCTAGTGGAAGGGGTCCCTTCCCATGGCTGGAGGGTGAAACAGGATGGGGTTTAAAGCCCCTCCCAACCCAAACCCTTCTGGAATTCCATGATTTGGGGATGGATGTAACAAAATGACGACCAATAGATGAAAGTAAGTACAAGCAGGTTTATTTGGAAGGCAGTAGGTGGTGAAAGAAAAGATCAGGAAGTGGGAAAAGGTGTGGGAAGGTGAGTGCGGGGCTGACCATGACACATGGTGGGAAGTGCTTTGGGATGTGCTTGGGGATGTGGGAGGTGCGGGCTGGGTGCCTTCCTTGCCTGGTGAGCGGGTCTGACGGAGCCAGCGAGTGCCACCGTGTGGGTGCTCCCCAACCACCTGGGGCCGTCCGCACCCACCTACCTGCCCCTAATGCTTCTCCCACAGCTCTCCTGCCCCGGCATCTGCTCTGCAGCCACCCGGGGCCATCCACATCCACCCACGCTCTCCTAATGCTTCTCCCACGGCTCTCCTGTCCCGTCCTGCCTTGCTTTGGAGCTCCATGGGTGTCCGATGGGTCCAGCTATGCTCAGCAAGGCAAGAAAACTTTCTCAGCACTCGGAGGCAGAGCCCAGACCTTCCCCAGTCGCTCACTCCTCTGCTCCTCATGCCAGAGATGACTCTTGGTGCCCGGGTCCTGATCCCAGGAGTATCTCTCCCTTAAACTGAAATTCCCTTTGCAGAAAGCCTGTGGGACGTAGATCCCAACCCACCTCCAAGGGGTGGAGGAAAAAAAGCTGCTCGCAAGTGTTTTGAGCCTGCTCCCCCCAGAACGGGGCTAGGGGAGAGTTCCAGCTCTGCTCCGGGGTCTGTGCTCCACCCAGGGAAGAGGTGGGAGAGGATTGAGCTGTGGGAAAGGGATAGGGATGGAACTTCTGCCCTCGGGGCATGGAAATGATCTGGGATGCCCCCTGTAATTTATATCCCTGTGGGACCCCCCTGCCCTGCCCCGGCAGAGCCCGCGGGTCTCGGGAGCCGCCGATCCCTGCGCGGTGCCGGAGCCATCGGCAGCTCCTTCCCACCCCGGGGAGCGGCCGGCGCGGGGACAGGAGCGGGAGCTGCCTCTGCTGCCAGGAAGGCTCCCGGGAAGAGTTCCTGGGAGGAGTGTGGGCACGGAGGGAGAGGAGCCATCGGCAGGAAAACAGGCTGGGAATACCCGCGGCATTGGAAATCCGTCCTGACGGCTGCAAACGCCACGGTACAGCCTCACCTGTTGCTCCCATCACAGCGCGGAATTTCGAGGGGATATTTTAAATGAGGGCAATCCCGGGCTATTTTTCCTTGGCAGATGCTGCTGTGCCATCCCGCGGAGCTGCTGGGGACCACCTGGGTGCTCCTCGCAGGTAAGGAGTCCCCGGGCCGGGCTGGGAGCCGGTGCCGTCCCATGGGATCCGCGCCAGGTCCCCGCCTGTTCCAAACCCCCGAGAGCCGAGCGTGGGGAGCTCTGGCACAGAGTTTTCAGGTGGGGTAAAAGGCTTAACCTGGAAGGCAAAGGTGTGTTTGTCCAAGGACAGAGGAGATGGAAGAGCCAGGCACAGCTCCGGGGATAAAAGTGCTGCAGGCAGATTTATACTGGGGCTGATATATGTAATAACACAGAAATATATATATATATATGTCAATATATGTGTGTTTGTGTTAAAAACATATATGTAAAAATATGTGATGTATTTAAAACCACAAATTTTATTGCACTTAAATTCATGTGAACATTTTCACTGTGTTCCTTAAGCAGTCACTTGTAACAAAAACCATGGAATCACAGAAGGGTTTGGGTTGGAAAGGACCTTAAAGCTCATCCCATTCCACCCCCTGGGCAGGGACACTATCCCAGGTTGCTCCAAGCCCCATCCAACCTTGGACACTTCCAGAGATCCAGGGGCACACAGCTTCTCTGGACAACCTATGCCAGATCCAAATGGACAAAGATTTTCAGGATGAGCATCTAAAATAGAAAGGAAACCCATTACCCTATACCTTGATTTTGGGATGGTGTCAGTGAGCTCCCAGTGTCTGTAGGATGAGCTTTGTACACTGAGCTGTAAAATATGCTTGGGATGAAGTGTTTCCTCTTTCCTTCAGATCATGGTTCTGCATGTTCAGTATAAATAGTGTTTTCCCAGAGAAAAAGGATTTTTAGTCATTAAAATGTATTTTCCCCCTCCACATGTACAGTTTGGGGGACAGGAACGCACCAAAAGAGTTTCCTTTCAAGGTTTAAGAGTGAGAAATTAAAATCATCAGGTGAGCTTGATTTACCTGGATTGTCCCACTTATTTTCCTTCCCACGGGTGCTGCACAGCCCCGGTGGGAGCAGCAGGAGTTTCCAGGCTGTTTGCCTGGCAAGCGCAGTGGGAATGCAGGCGAACAGGTGCTTATCGGGGCAGGAACTGAGACGGGGCCGAGAGCAAACACAGGCAGCGCAGCCTGGGAGAATCCCTGTGTCTCCCTGCCAGGCTCCGGAGCCATGGGGGCTGGGAACTCTCTTCTCCCTCTTCCTCTGCTTCTCCTTCTCCCTCTCCTCTTTCCTAGAATCCTCCTTTCTGGGCATGGGGGTCTTGGAGCTGTGACCTTCCCACAGCGGTTCCTTTGGAGTCCTTGAGCACCTGTTAGAGCCCAAATCATGACAAGGCCAGGAATTTTGGGAGATAGCTGCATCCTGCACTGCTGGGAGTGTGTGGACATGTTCAGCCCCGAAAAAGATCAGGAATTTTGTGGCTGTCACATCCCTGGAAGTGTTCAAGGCCAGGTTGGATGGGGCTTGGATCTACCTGGTCTAGTGGAAGTTGTCCCTGCCCATGGGATGGGGTGGATGAGAGGAGTTTTAAGTTCCTTTCCAACCCAAACCATTCCAGGATTCTCTTAATTCGGAATGAGCCACGGAATTTAGGTCTCAGCCCCATCCCTGCCCCTCTCCCTCCGCCCAGGGCTGCTGGTGCCGTTCCCTCTGGCTGTGGGAGCATCTGGACCTCACCAGCAAAGAGCTGCTGCCGTGGGATCCTCCGTGCTGCTCCCTGGGCTGGATAACATCACCCACAGCGATTCCATGCAGTGGGAATACCTCAATGGCACCGGCTCCCACACCATCCTGCAGCACGATGGGGGGGTTCACACCCCAGCCATCCACGGATGCTACGCAGGACGAGCTGTTTTCCATCCATCCAATGGATCCCTCGTGCTGGAGGATGTCCAGGAAAGTGACAGCGGCATCTACAGAGCGACTGTCAACACAGGAGGCAGGAAGAGCCTGGAAATCCTGCTGGAAGTCCTCAGTGAGTGGTGGGTGCGGGAGGGAGCAACAGGGTGATGGGTACCACAGAGCCGTGGGGGAATTTGGCTGTTCCCGGACCATGGGCCAGACCAAGGGGGTTGGAGAAGGGATTCAAGCAAAGGCTGGTGGGGCAGTCCTGAGCTGGCTTGAACCTGTCAAGTGTGGAGACAGCACCAAGGAGATCTTGGAAAGAGGTTCCCAACCTGTCCTAGGGGAGGAGATCTGGAGGTGCTGCCCAGTGAGACCTTCTAGGGGGCCTGGCTGGGGCAGATGGGCAAGTTCCATCCTGGAAAGGCCATTCCCTCCCTTGTTTTCCACTTTTCAGTGCAGGGATCAAGGGACTGGTGGGAGGATAAATGGATGATGGAGTGTGTGGTAGGATGATGGAGGGGCCAGCTGTAGGATGGAAGGACTAGTGGGGCGATAGAGGGACTGGTGGGACGACAGAGGGATTGGTGGGATGATGGAGGGACCAGTGGAAGGATGGAGGGATCAGCGGGGTGATGGTAGGATGATGGACAGACTGGTGGGAGGATGGAGGGATCAGCAGGATAATGGAGGGACCAGCAGGATAAGAGAGGGATTGGTGGAAGAATGGAGGGACTAGTGGGATAATGGAAGGACTGGTGGGAGGATGGAGGGACCAGTGGGACAACAGAGGGACTGCTGGGAAGGTGGAGGGACCAGCAGGATAACAGAGGGACTGGTGGGCTGCTGTGACGGTGCCGCCTGCAGAGTCCCTCCAGCGCTTTGCAGGGGACACCCGGCAGAGCTGCTGGGGCTGAGCCTGGCGGGGAGGGGTTATGGACAAGCCACCACGGCCCCAGCCCAGCCCTCTTGCCCTCTGCAGGCGCCAGCTGCCACCGCAGAGATAAGAGCCACTTGAAATGCCCAGAAGCCCCTCCTCGAAACTGCTCCCGGCAATTCCCTTAATTTGCTCTGGCATGATCCGCCCCGGCGCTGATCACACCGCGGCCATAATGCCGCCGCAGCCCTTCAGCACCCGGCTGTCCTCCCAACCACACACAACCCGAGTGGGATCTGCTGCCCTCTCCGCTTTCTTCTCATTTCCTAACACATTTCAAAAGGCCCTGTATTTACCCACATCCATTAAAAGCAATGATTCAGCTAGAAAGAAAAGCCAGCCCTGGAAAGCACAGCAGCAGGATGGACTTCCCAAGGGAAAGGCACCTGTGACTGCACTGTGGCGGATGCTGTGGTGGGAATTGCAGCCCAAGGGCCCATCACGGATGCTCCAGGTCATGTCCACCGGCACAGGCTGCCCAGTGAAGCTGTGGCTGCCCCTGGATCCCTGGAAGTGTCCAAGGCCAGGCTGGACGGGGCTTGGAGCAACCTGGGATAGTGGAAGGTGTCCCTGCCCATGGCAGGAGGTGGGACTGGATGAGCTTTAAAGTCCTTCCAACCCAAACCACTCCAGGATTCTGTGTCTGAGAGAAGTGCTGGGGTCTCTGTTCCCTTTCCAGAGCCTGTGTCCCACCCTCGGCTCCAGAGCAGTGCTCTCCTGGCTCGGGCCCCCGGCGAGGTGGTCTGTGAGGTGGCAGAGGGCAGAGTGGACACCATCACCTGGAAGAAGGACGGGCAGCTCCTTCCCCCAGACAGAGTTTTCCAGCTCTCCAACAGCCGCAGCATTTTGTACCTGAGGCCGGCGAAGAAGTCGGACTGCGGCTCCTATTCCTGCAACGCCAGCAACAGGATAAGCTGGGAAGAAACCTCCCTGAACGTCACCATTGCAGGTGATGGGATTTCACCTCCCACTGCTCCTCCTGCTCTCCTCCCTTCCCTGGGGTTGCCTCAGTGGTTCCATCCCATCCCTCAGCCTCCATCCCCACGGCCTGGCCGCCCTCCCCATGAGGAGGTGCCCACGTGCTGTTGATAGGAGCTCCCAATCATGCGACGATCAGCAGCAATTCCCAGTCTCTGACCCCAAGGCACGGTCCTTGGCCATTCCCTCTTGAAGCAGGTCCCAAGAGATGGCCCTTGGCCAAGGTGATGGGCAGGACACGGGCAGGGGGTGTCTGGGAAGCCTGTGGGGAGCACCCACCCCAGGTTGGACATTTTGTGACGCTGATTTGGCCACCGGCTGTCAAATAAACCGAATCTGTCCTGCTGATGGAGGAGCTCTGCAGCCACCTGAGCCACCCGTGCAGGTCCTGCTGATGTCCTGACTGCGTCTCCTCGGGGTGGTTGTTTTCCAGGTCTCTCCCGTCCCCTGAAGGACACCCTCAGGGTTGCGGTGGTCGCTGTGGTCTTCGCTGTTATCTCGGCGTGGGGATTAATTATTCCCGTCTGCCAGTCCGAAAAGCTCAGGATAAGTGAGCTGGGGGGAGCGGGACCCCAATTCCCTTGTTGGGTGGGGGAGAACGGGGAGCATTGCTGTGGGACCCCCATGTCCTGGGATACCCCACAGCATCCTGGGTGGGAACAGGCTGCATCCCACCCTGAGGAAGTGGCGGGGCTGGCATGGGACTACCAGGGGTCACAGTGGTCACCCCCTCTGCTCTGGGTGTTTAGGGGGGGAGCTGTGGAGGTGGCTCAGCTCCTACACCTGTGGGCTGGTGGGCATCGCCTCCATCCTGGACAGCGCTGCCGGGATCCTCTGGATGTGGGAGGAAGGTAGGAGGGGCTGTGGGGCAGTTTGGAGGGAGGGGGGAAAGACCAGTGGGGGTTAGAGAGGAAGGTGGGGGGACAGGGGGGTCACACCATGGAACACAGGGGATAGAAGCATCTGGAGAAATAAGTGTGATCTCCAGGTTGCGGGGGCCTGGTCCCCCACGTGCTTTGCACACCCACCTGTACAGTTCATACAGTTATTCCCCTTTTCCCAGAGCCCTTTCCCAGGATGAGTCCCAGAAGGACAGTAAAATGAGCAAGGGATGGAGAGGCTGCTTGCAAAGAAAGGCTGGAAGCCAGGAGAGGGTGGAAAAGGGATATGAGGGAGGGTTCCCAAGTGATGAAGGAGGTGGGCAATGTACCATCGGGTTCTCTGCCTCGTCCTGGTGCCTTTCAGGCCCTTCTGTTGCCATCATACTGCCCGAGATCGCCCTCACCTACCTCACCGTGGTCACCTTCCTGGTCTCCATCACCGTGATTTTCCAGCCTACAGGTTTCACCCAGCTGAAGAGCAAAAAAGGTGAGTGGTTCCACCAAGGAAAACCTGGTCCTCAGGGGGGTTATTCTGCCCAAAACGTTATCCTTACTGTTTTCAAATGAAACCTCCCTTGCTCACTCAGGCTGGTGGACCCCACACCAGTGTCTGAGTGAGGCCAGACCTCCATCCACCCATCCAGACACACATCCACATCCCTTTCTCCCATCTCCCTTGTCAGCACAGCGCACCATGGGCTACGCGGCGCCGGCGGCCGTGGTGGCCGTGGTTCTGATGGCCACGCTCCTCATCAAGAACATCCACCATCGCCACGGTGAGCAGGGATGCTCCAGGGACCACCCCAAAGCCACAACTCATGTAATCCCCATATCCCTTCAATTCAGCCATTGGGGATAGACGTGCTCCAAATAAACCCCAGCAAACTGGCAGTTTCGGGGAAGTGAACTCTTTGTGGGAAAAAAACTCAGTTTCAACATCCTCTATTTTTAATTTTTATCTTCTGTGTGTGTGCATGTTTTCACGGGGGCAACCTGCCTTCCTCCTTTCTCTCCCCCTGCTCTGTGCCCATTCCTGGTTTCTCTGGAGGCAGAAGAAGGATGCACGGAGTTCGTGGACGTGACCATCCTGGTGGTCAGCACGGCGGCCGTGTCGGCCCTCCCGCTCCTCGCCATCGGCCTCTGCTGTAAGTCTGCTCCTTCATCACCTCCCAGCCATTCCCAGTGCCTCCAGGCCTCCACAGCACCCAGCAGCCACAGGAATTATTTAAAAGGGGTTTATTTGGCTCTTGTGAAGACCTCATGGTCAATGGTCTCCACTGTTTCCCCTCCCCGGTGAGCCCCAGCCACCGTACCCTGGATACAACATCCCATTCCATGCCCTTGGCACCTCTCACACCTTCTCCTGATCCAGTAACAGATTTGTCCTTTCACAGATCACACCACACAGGGCTGGCGGAAGGACCGTGACATCTCTGGGAGGAACGAGGCAAGGTAGATCCTTTGTTCCTATTTTCCACATAAATTCCTGGTTTCTGCATAAATTTGTACCATCTTGAAGTGAAAGAAGTGGGATATGGAAACCATCCTGTGCTTTAGTTTAAGCCCCAGACCCCAAGAAAGAGGGAGCCCAGCACTGCCCTCCAGATCCTGGTTTCTTACTGGGTTCACTGGGAGGCTCTGTTGAAACACAGCAAAGCTCTTGAGAGCCCACTCAAAGCTTCCCCTTTTAAGGCCTCAACCTGAAGCTTTTAAGCCTTAATTCCTCCTGAATTCATGGAATCATGGAATGGTTTGCGTCAGAAGGGAACTTAAAGATTATCCAGTTCCATCCCCTGCCATGTGCAGGGACATCTGCTCCAAGCCCTGTCCAACCTGTCCTGGAACGCTCCCAGGGATCCAGGGGCAGCCACAGCTTCTCTGGGCAACCTGTGCCAGGGCCTCCCCACCCTCACAGGGAGGAATTCCTTCCCGGTATCCCACTTAACTCAGCCCTCTGGCAGTTTTCAGCCCAGCACATTGGGTCTCAGCCTTGGGTGAGTTTGGTTTGAACCAGAATCACAGATCCTGTGCCCAGCAGGAAGGCCCCTGGATCATTGCACCCTCCTGGCCCACAACCAGCTCCGCTTTACCCCAGCCAAAACCCCCCAGAGCCCAGCACTGGTGATGCTCAGCACGTTCCCTCTCCTCTTCCTTCCAGGTCCTTTGAAATGTCTCCGTTGGGCACCAAGGACACCATTCCCAGCTGTTAGAGATCCATCGGGGCGTTTCTCACTTGGTTGAGCCAACCCCAGCCTTTCCCAGGTTTAACATGTTCAGGGCTCTCTGTTTTGGTTCCTCTACAATCCTCATAATAAATGCCCATGAAATTAATCCAATTCTGCCTTTTTTTCTAAAATAAAACAGACCCAGGGGAGGTCAAATGCACAATTTCCCTATTTTCTCTATAAAGCCAAGGCCTGAGGCAGAGAAGCCCCTTTAGCAGCAGCTGCAGGAGTCTCTCTCACTGCTTTATCTTTATTTAATGTTTGTGGACAACCCAACGCACCCACCCTACCCTTCCACGGGTCACTTCTCCCTCCCTGGGCAGATGATTTGAGGGCATGTTTTGAGGTGCTCTCCCCTAAGTCCATCTGCTGTCTGTCCACTTTAGTATGGGACAGCATCCCCAGAGGACCAGCGAGGTTTGGGGGGCCAGGATTTGGGTGCTGCCTGCAGGGTCCTGTCTGTGCTTTGGGGCCGGGGAGGTCTCGTTCCTTGTGGCCAGCAGGAATATGGATCCTTATCCACTTTATTTATATTTTTTTTTGTTTTCCTCCTTGGCTTTTCCTGCCTGAACAGGCAGTGTCACATTCACATCTCAGCCTCCCACCTACCCTTTGCCCGTGTAGGAAAATTACAGCTCCTGGGCCTCTTGCATCAAGAAAATGGGGAGAAATCCTGTTTTCCACACTTCCCATGGACTGCTCTGCAAACAACCTGCCTTAGGAGGAGAATGCAATGAGTATCAGGAGTTAAGCAGGATGGAGACATAAGAAAAATGGACATTAAAATGAAGAGTGGGGGTTGGACCTGGAGCATCCCATGGTTTCCCCCTCAGATAAACAATGGCTTGTGGCCAGTTTAGTTGTTGGGATACGAGAAAACCACAACCCTTCATCCCAGGTTGAGTGGTCAGAGCCTGGCAGGTCTAAGGGACATCAAACCACAAGGGGCCACAGAGGTCATCATGGCCTTGGCATCAGCTAATTGCCAATTGCTAATTGCACGAAGCAAACAGGGCAGTGGAGAGAGTCAGGATGAATTAACTCATGGATTAACCTTGGAGGGTCTCCAACGCACCCTCAGCCCACCAGGATTCCGATGTCATGATGAGCTTCTTGCTGGCACCTGAGGTTATGGCTGTGTCAGAGGGACGAGACGAGAATTCACCATTTCTGTGGCTTTTCAAAGTCTTTTTTTTTGTTGTTTTCCCCCATCCCAGGTATTCCTGCAGCAGGACCCCCAGGGGAACCTCACAGCCAGCCCAGGGGGAACGAACACAATCAGATGGGTCCTGCCCTGTGCAAAGGGAATCTTCTCCCTCTCACAAGAATGGATGGAAAGGAGCTTCCCTGGGGATCATGGGCCATGTTTGTACATCCCTGAGCCTTCTGCCCAGCTTCCTGTCACCCTGTGAGCAGTAAATGGGATTGATTTATCCACTTTTTGTGTTTGCTGAGCCCTTGTCAGCAATCTCTGGCCTTTCTGATATCAGTAAGGTTAAAGAAAAGAGTGGCTGGTTTAATCCAGCAGGCTGAGCCAGACCTGCTGAGGGCTGCTCAGGACCATGGCCAGGTGGTTTTTGGATGCTGACCAGGATAAAGGTATCACAACCTCCCTACTGGCCCCTGGTGACCCTCAGGCAACTTTCTTGTATTTGGGGTGACTTTCCTTATCAATGTTCTTATCACCTCTTGGGCTGTCAGTGGGCACCACTAAAAACCCTGGCTCGCTCTCCTTTACAACTCCCTTTAGATATTTATCCCCTTGAGGAGACCCCTGAGCCTCTCCCAGCCTCTCCTCAGATGAGGAATCCCTCAAGACCTGGATCATTCTTGTGGCCCTTTGCTGGGCTCTCTCCAACCAGCCCATATTCCTCCAGTGCTGAGTGGAGAAGGGTCCCCTCCCTCGACCTGCAGTGTCATAGGAGCACCAAGGTCAGAAAAGACCTCCAAGATCATCAGGTCCAACCATGATGCTCCTTGTGCAGCCCAGGACACTGTTGGCCACCTTTGCCTTGCTGGATTGTGATGTCCATGGTCAGTGTGGTGTCCATGGTCAATGTGGTGTCCAGGGCCAACGTGGTATCCATGGTCAGTGTGATATCCATGGTCACCGTGGTATCCATGGTCAGTGTGGTACCCATGGTCAGAGTGGTGTCTGTGGTCAGTGTGGTGTCCAAGTGTGGTGTCCATTGCCGACATGGTATTCATGGCCAACATGGTGTCCATGGTCAGTGTGGTGCCCATGGTCAACACAGTGTCTATGGTCAGTGTGGTGTCCATGGTCAATGTGGTGTTCATGGTCAACATGGTGTCCATGGTCAACATGGTGTCCATGATCAGTGTGATGATGTCCATGGTCAATGTGGTGTCCATGGTCAACGTGGTGTCCACGGTCAGTGTGATGTCCATGGTCAACGTGGTGTCCATGGTCAGTGTGATGATGTCCATGGTCAATGTGGTGTCCACGGTCAGTGTGATGTCCATGGTCAACGGGGTGTCCATGGTCAGTGTGGTGATGTCCACGGTCAACGTGGTGTCCATGGTCAGTGTGGTGTCCACAGTCAGTGTGATGTCCATGGTCAGTCTCGTGTCCATGGTCAGTGTGGTGTCCGTGCTCCACGCAGTGTCCATGTGTGGGCAGCTGATGGAGCAGCAGAAAGGCTCTAAAGGGACATTCCTGACCAGAAATTCCTGCTGAGGTGGCACCAGAAGGTGTCCGGAAGCCAGGGCGCTGCCAGCTGGGCACCAGAGCATCCCTGGGGAGCGTGGCTGGCACCTGGAAAGGGCCACTGGATACCTGAGAACCACAAAGAGCCCCAGACACCCCCATAACCACAAAACCAAGAAACAGCAACAACAAACATCATTTGGAAAAGGGAAAATGAGTTTTAAAAGGTGGGAAACAGCCTGGGAAAGCAGGAATTGGCAAAAGGCACGGCATGTTTCAGTTGCAGAATGAAAGAGTGAGCCCAGGAAATCCAAAACTGATCTGAGAAAAACAGAAAATCCGATTATTTGAGGGTGGTTCCGGGTGAAACAGAAACACCTCCTCCAAAGTATGCTGTCCTGCACCCCCTCATGTCACTACAGTGTCCAAAATCATTCATTTCCTCCCCAAAACTAGCCTCTCCCTGCAGGAATTTCTCTGCCTGAGCTTCGACCTCACCAGGGAGTGGTAGCCTGGCTCTGATTCCAACATGGATCATCCATAAGGGAGGCTTTGCCCAGCACTGATTTGCTTTGCTCCTGGAGGGGGTGGGAGAGCACCAGTGCCACTTCCAGTCCCACATGTACACCTTTGTGTAAGATACACGTGGGAGCAGCCTGACAGACACACTTTCCTGGGAGTAATCCTGTAGTAACTTGAAATACACACTTGCTTTACCAGTAGTAAAGGTGGAGGAAGGACACGAAGGCAGAAAAACCAGGATGGGAGGAGGTGGATGCTGTCAACAGCTCTTCCTCAGGTACATCCCAGGGCGTCTGACACACTGGGATTTACTCAGGGCAGGATTAAACTCATACTTGGCCTTTGCCAGGGGCTGTTTTTCCCAGCTTTACAATGCACCAAGGAGTTTCCGGCAGCCCACAGGTGGCTTTTCCGACCACAAACGGCTGCTGAGCACAACCCTGCACCCAAAGGCCCCCAGATGAACCCAAACCTCCCCAAACAGCCCCCCCGGGTGAGCCCGGGAGCGGCCTGAGCCGGCTCCTTGGGAAGCAGCTCCTCCCTGGGCAATGCCAGGGCGGCTGCCAGGCCTCCGTGACTCAGGGAACAGGTTAAAAATACCCTCCCCCGGATTGGGAGCAGCGTTGTTGGGATGTTTTTAACCCCAGCTGGGTCCCTCAGGCTGCCACTGCCACAGGAGCCTGGTGAGGGGCGGGATGGAGATGCAGGAACCCCACAGCAGGAGCAAACCACATCCCAAAGAGCAGTGGATCATCTCCCAGAGCCAGACATCGGGATAAATCCAGCATTCCCAGGCCTGCCACCAGCTACAACCCCCCAAGGGCTGATTCCCATCCCACTGCTCCTGGAGGCTCCAGACACCCCAAGGGGACATTTCCCACCCCTGAACATCACAGCAGCATCCTCTGGGATAACACACACTCTTTATTAGCAGCAACAGACATTAAAAAACCACAAACTCTCCAAAACAATTCGCAGACAACTCCCCAAAACGCTCAGGGAAGTATTTTTGTCAAACGTGGCTACATTTCACGCCTACAAGTGCAACAAGGAACACAACAACCTGCCCTGCAGCTTCCAACAGGGTTGGAATCCCATTTATTCCACCCAAGCTCCTCTGCTTCCTTTAATTGCTCCATGAAACCCCGGGCTGAGAGGGCACATTGCTGCCAGCCCCTGAATATTCCAGTGATCTCTCCCACAAATTTCCAGTTTGCCCTGGAAAGCAGCATAGGACAGCTCAAGGATGGGACTTGAGCCTCTCCCAGATTTTCTCCAATGCAAAGGGATAACCCTGGGGAGAGGGAACTGCCTGCTCACCTGGCCAGGAAAGCTCTTGCAGCTCTTCAGGCAAGACCCCAGCACAGAAGC
Source organism: Atrichornis clamosus (assembly GCA_013400975.1). NCBI lineage: Eukaryota > Metazoa > Chordata > Aves > Passeriformes > Menuridae > Atrichornis > Atrichornis clamosus. The sequence continues at coordinate 50,309 of WBMZ01011714.1, read as the reverse complement.
ACCCCCTGGATTGGTGGCTTGGAGCACAGAGAGGTCCCCAAACTGCTCCAGAGGTGCTGGGGACCTGCTCAGGAAGGGCCCTGGACCTGGGATTGCCCCCAGTGGATTGAAAGGGGGGTGCGAACACCCCGGGGGTGACCATCAGTGGGGTTCAGCACCCTGGGAGAGCATCCAGTTCTCTCCAGGCTGGAGATGCCTGCTGTGCCTCCACGCTCAGCAGAAGGAATAACATCCCCTTCACAGCAAAGCCTCTGGAAGCAGCACAGGGATGGAGGGGACTGGAGGGGACAGGAGGGGACAGGAAACAGGGCTGCCCTGGCCGTACCCAACCAGGCTAACGCTGCTGTCACCCACAGGAGCAGCAAATGGGCAGGACAAGCTGGCACTGGCACTCATGCTGGGAAGAGGAAGGGATGTCCCCAGGAATGTCCCCAGATCCTGCAGAGCCCAAGGCTGGAGGAGATGGGCTCAGGAGCATCCCTACATCAGCCACTGTAGGGATTTCTTTGGAATTTGCTCTCAAAACCTGAACTCCTTTGCTGCTTCCCCATTCCCTGCCACCTCCGCTTCCCTCCTGGATGCTCACACAGCAAAATCCTGCCCTTTCTCCTCCCTCCAAGGGTCACACGGAGCAGAATGCCCATAGCCTCAGCCCTGGGCCCCCTGGCAAGCCCCAGGCACAGCAGGACACCAGGAGGCCCCGGGGAGGCAGGGCTGGCACTGCAGCACCTCCTGGCAGCCCCAGCACTGCGGATTTGCCCAGCAGGGATGGTGGCACTTTCCAGAGCCATTGGCCCATCCAGGCCTCTGGAGAGAGCCAGAAGGAGAGAGGGATGAGCAGGTACATCCCTCTCCCCATGGATGCATGAGGAGCCCTAGGGAAGAGCAGGACAACACAGAAACAGTCCAAACCAGTGTTTTCCAAAAAACCATTTGCCGGTTTCTGCAACTTGAACCCTTCAAAGGTGAGCCCAGGAGAGGCTGGGATGGGATGGGACACCTGGTACTCCCAGCAGTATCCATGGTCACAGAGGGGCAGCATCAGGGCTGATCCAGCTCTACCTGCAAGGAGAAGAGAGGTCCCCACCCGAGCCACATCCCAGCACAGATCTTCCTTTTGCTGTTCACTCGGACCCCTCCGAGGCCTCGGGCAGCTCAGGGTGTCCCGTGGTGGCAGTGCCAGGAGGTCTGGACTCTGGTCTACTCCAAATTCCAGGAGCTACCTCAGCCAGTCCATCTCTGGGAGAAGTTCCCTGGGATCTGCACAAGACACCCGAGGGCTCTCTTGTTTTCAACCCAACACAACATGGGATGGGTTTTCCATCCTTAGGGATTCACATCCTTGTCCTCCCCGTCCAGGAACCTCCAGTTAACAGCCCGAGTGCGTTTGCGGCACACAGAGTGAGCAATTTCTGAGGAAATTTCGATAATCACTCACTTCCCAGAAATCTCTGGAGGATTCAAAAGCCCCCCCCATTCTGGAGCAAGTTCCAGAGCTAAGACAACTAGGAGTGTCAGGCTCTGCATGGAGGAATCAAGAATATTCCCCGAGTAAATCCCACTGGGAATTAAACAGAGGGGACAGCAAATCCTTTGAGCCTCTGGAGGGGAAGAGCAGCCTCTTACCAGAGAGGCTGGGAGAGCACCCCGAGGTCTCCCACTTCTCCAGTTTACTCGGATCCAGCCAAGGATAAATTTGGGCTTGTAGAGAGTACATTTTGGCTGGAGCAGCAGGGCCACCCCCAGAGGAGGCTGGAGGAACCTTACCTCCAGAGGTGACACGGGCGTTCCCTTCTCTGGCACCAGGCAAAGATACCTGGGGACAGAGCAGCATCATCAGAATCCCAGAACCATTTGAGTTGGAGGGATCTTTAAAGCCTCCCCAGTTCCAATCCCCTGCCTTGGGCAGGAACGTCTCCCACTAGATCAGGTTGCTCAGAGCCCCACCATCATCATCATCATCTTCATCATCCTCCTCTCCACTCCATTGAACACCCTGGAGATGGGTTTTCCAGCTCGGAAACCTCAATCCAGGAGCCCATGAGCCCTCCCCGATGCAGGGCCGGGGTTTGGGGTCTGGGGGAGACCCCCCTGCTCCCCCCACGCTGCCCCACAGGTCCCACCCCACCAACAGCCAGGGAAGGGACTGGCCACCAGCTCTGGCCACACGTGGCCCATGTCCCCAGGGACAACGGGAGTGTGACAGAATGACAAGAGCAGGAGCACAGCCAGGAGCTTTTCCAGCACCTACCCAGCACCTGGAGGCTTTTCACAGGAAAAACCTGAAATCTTTGTGCAATAAAAAACCACACCCACAACCCCCAGGGAGAACCTCCCACCCCATTCAAACCACCAGATCCAGGCCCAGGCTTGGGTGGTTCTTGGTTTCCTTTGCAGTTGGCAATCTGAGAATTCAAATCCTCACTCTGCCAGGGATTAGGGATGGGATGGGCCAGAAAACACATTTTCCAGCTCCAAAAAAGGAGGAAAAGCAAGACTGGAAGCACATTTCCCTTCTGAGAGTAGAAAACTCTCAGAGCACACCGGGGGCTCAGTGCTGTCACCCTAGAAGGGATGTGTGACACCCGTGGGATTTTGGGGGGGCTGACCCGGATCAGGACAGTCAAATACCAACTCCTGCCTGTCCTGGACATGCAGGAGGGGTTCTCATGAGGACCTTCCCACTCATGCCTGGGAGGAGGGAGACAAGGGAAGGCAAAGGAGGACAATGGACACCAGCATGACCTCCTCGGACTGGGGACACTCTGCTACAAACAGCAGCTGTGACAAAGCCCAGCCCCTGCCCATGGGATGCCGGGGTGGGAAAGCCAGGTCCCAACAAGGATGTGACACATGGGACCTCTCACCCACCTCCTGTGGCCACAGCACCCGCCATGGCACTCACCATGGCACAATCAGGGCAAAGAGTCATCCCAGCACCGACTTGCTCCATCCCAGCACTGATCTGCTCACCTGAGCACCCAACAGCCCATTCCAGCACCCACCTGCTCCCTCCCAGCACCCCCCTGCCCATCCCAGCACCCCCCTGCCCATCCCAGCACCCACCTGAGAGCGAGCCGATGATGACACACACCAGGACCACGGGCAGCATCATGTAGGCAGAGTCTGCAAACAGGAGAAGCCACAGCCTCTGCACCAGAGCAAATTTAACCCCCACCCACTGTCCTCCCGCTCCCCAGCACAGGGACACGGGGACACCGGGAGAGAGAATCCCTGTTTTGGGGCTGTCTCCGCTGTTTCTCTCCCTGTGCCCCGGGAAGGGAGCTGCACTCACTGTGGACGTGGAGCAGGAAGGAGGTTTCGTTCTGGCTCACGGCATTGCGCACCACGCACGTGTAGTAGCCGCTGTCGTTCATCGTCGCGCGGAGGATGCAGAGCGTGGTGTTCCCCACAAACCGGATGCGCTCACTTTCCAGGAGCAGCTCCCCATTTTTCTTCCACCAGTAGGAGTCTGCCTTCCCTTCCACCACGTGGCAAACCAGTTTGGCGTTGCTGCCCGCCTTCACCGAGGAGCTGCCCAGGATTTGTGGCTCAGACAGCGGCACTGGGAGAGGGAGAGGAACCGTCAGCGCCCAAACCCGCGGCGATCCCGGCTCCCAGCCACGGGCGAGGGCTGGCCACGGCATCACCCACCAACAACGTGCAGCTGGAACCAGGCTGTGGCCTTCTCCTGGGACCTGAGGCGGTACAGGCCGCCGTCCCCACGCTGCAGCACCACCTGCAGCGACAGGTCCGACTCGTTGAACGTCGTGCGGTTCTCGTAGAGGCGGGACGTGTTGAGGGGCTGATCGAAGGCAGAGCTGAGGATGACCCCCTCCTCTGTGCCAGCCCTGTATTCCCAGGACACGGCGCTGCCCGCCCGCAGGGAAGGGGCCGTCAGCAGCACGGTGCAGCCCTCGGCAGACACCAGGCTCCCCGAGGCCGGGCGGAGGTCGGCGGCGTAGCAGGGAGCGAGAGTGCGGGCTGGAAGAGAAAGCAGGAGTGACTCTACAGCTGCAGAGATCTGACCTCGTCCACCTGGGAGGTGCTGCAGGAACCCTTCCTGACTCGGCTGCTCACAAACAGCAGGGGGGATTATTTATAGAATCATGAATCATGGAATGGTTTGGGTGGGAAGGGACCTTAAAGATCATCCAGTTTCATGGGCAGGGACACCTTCCACTATCCCAGGTTGCTCCAAGCCCTGTCCAACCTGGCCTTGGGCACTTCCAGGGATCCAGGGGCAGCCACAGCTTCTCTGGGCAACCTGTGCCAGAGCCTCACCACCCTCACAGCCAGGAATTCCTTCCCAATATCCCATCTATCCCTGCCCTCTGGCAGTGGGAAGCCATTCCCTGTGTCCGGCCCCTCCAGCCCTTGTCCCAAGCCCCTCTCCAGCTCTCCTGGAGCCCCTTTAGGCCCTGGAAGGGGCTCTGAGCTCTCCCTGGAGCCTTCCCTTCTCCAGGTGAACACCCCCAGCTCTCCCAGCCTGGCTCCAGAGCTGAGGGGCTCCAGCCCTCGGAGCAGCTCCGTGGCCTCCTCTGGACTCTCTCCAGCAGCTCCACATCCTCCTGTGCTGGGACCCCAGGGCTGGAGCAGCGCTGCAGGTGGGGTCTCACTGAGCGGGGCAGAGGGGCAGAACCCCCCCTCACCTCCTGCCCACGCTCTGGGGGTGAAGCCGTGTTGGCCGGGCCGTGCTGAGCTTCCCATCTACCAACACCCCCAAAGCCATAAGCAGCCCCACGGAAATGCTCCCTCCTGCTCTGCCGGGGCACAAATGGAGCTGCGAGACCCACCCGGGCACAGCCACGGCCCGCGGGTCCCTGCCAGGAACAGGCGCCGAGAGCCGCGAAAAGCCGCAAGGCCCTTCCCGACTTTCCTCTAAAAGCTTTTCCCCAGGATTAAGGCGTGCCCGAGCCCGGACTCGCCTTCGCGTCTTAAATCAGGCGCCAGGAAAATCTTCCCAAACCCGGGAGCGGCTCGACGCGGAGGTGGGAGGCTCCCGCCCGCCTTTCCCCCCGCGTCCCAACTCGTCCCAACTCAGCCAAACCTCCCCGAAACGCGCCGGGTGCGACCCGCGGGCACCCCCGGAACGGGACCGACCCGCGCGGGACGCGGCCCCGGGGGTCCCGGATATCCCCCGTGCCCCGGGGCTGAGACTCGCCTGTGATCCCCGGGGCGGCTGCAGCGCTGCCGGGGGCGAGGAGGAGGAGGAGGAAGAGGAGGAGGGGGACGGGGAACATCTGCGGGGCCCGTGCGGCAGCAGCTCCACCACGAGGCTCCGGTAGCTCCGTTGGGGCGGGACCGAGCGGTTCCTCCCCTCCTTCTTCTCCTCCTCTTCTCGTTCCCCTCTCGTTCCCTCCCGTTCCTTCCCTCCCCCTCCCCTTCTTCCTTTCCCCTCCTCACCTCCTCTCTTTTCCTCTCTTCTCTCTTCTCGTTCTCCTTCTCTTCTCTTCCCCGCCCTACTCCTCCTCTCCTCTCCCCTCTCCTTACCTTCTCTCCTCTCCCTTCCCCTCCACTCCCCTCCTTTCCCTCCTCTCACTTTACCCTCCTCCCTTCCTCTCCTCCTTCTCTCTCTTTCTTCTCCTCCTTTCTCCCTCCTCTCTTCCTCCTCTCCTGCTCCTCCCTTCCTCCTCCTGTAGCTGCTCTACTCCCGCAGTGCAAAACCCCAAATCCCAGCTCAGGGCCAGCGGGGGAATGTCCTCACCCTGTCCCCGGCCCCCAGGATCCCACCACAGCCACAAAAACTGGGGGTTTAGTCACTTCCTGGAGCAGCCCTTCCAGCTCCAGGCAGGCCTGTGGGAAGGACGGGCATGGCTGGGATGCAGCGATCCCACTGCTCCTGCTGGAGATTCAGCGCTGAATGTTCCAGGCAGGGTGGCAACAACGCTTTTTTCCTTCCCCAAGTTGCTTCCATCACCTGGGCATCGTGGGAGGGCACTGGGGGCACAGATGTTTCGTGGCAGCAAAAAAAAAGTCCCACGTGGTGTTTTTGGGGGGCTGGGGGCTGCAAAACCAACCCTCAAGATGTAAAGATGATAAGCTAAAGGTTAGGTATAGATTAGATATAGATAAATATATAGAAATAGATTAGATATAGATATAGTTGTAGATAAAGAACTGAGCCAAGCCAAACTGATCTCCTGTGCAGGAGATCCTCCTGTTGAAAGCAGGTTCAGACACCCCCCGCAGCATCCTGGCCCCCCATAAACTTCAGAAACACAATAAACTCAACAGCCATCACCTCTGGGTCCCCTCGGTCCCTCCAGGAGGGCCATCCCCAGGGAGGGGGTGGCTTGGCAGGGGAGGGGAGATGCTCTGCCCAGGTCACAGGATGTTTGAAGCTGCTGCTGTCCTGAATTCCCAGCACCTGACATCTGTGTGTGCCCAAAACCTCAGGGAGAGCAGGGCTGGGGGCAGGATGGGGTCACCACCCCCAAAAAAGCCTCCCACAAAGCTTTTGGGGTGTCTTGTGGGGAGTGCTCTGCTCCCTCCACGGGTATCACGGGACCAGCAAGGAGAGCAGGGCTGGAGCAGGGACCAGGGATTCTGGAGGAGGATCTCCAGGAGGACATCAAGAGCAGGAACATGGACACAGGTGTGCCCAGGCAGGAGCCCACGCAGCCTTCCCAATCCCACTAGAGGGAGCGAGGAGATCAGCTGTGCGAGGAGCCAGCAGAGGCGCTGGATCAGGGAGCCCAGCCCAGGGAAGGAGCTGCAGCAGAAAGTTTCCTGTCATTCCGCTGCCAGCACTAGGGATGCTCCTGCCTGGGGCATGGATGTCTCAGGAGCTGCTGTCCTGCCTTGGGATGTTTTAGAGGGTGCTGCTGGGTCAGCAACATTAGGGGTCCTCATCCCTCCTGGGGAAGTTCATGGGTGCAGGGATTTATGGGGCTCCTCCATCCATCCCTCCACTGCCAAACTCCCACAGAAGCACGGGGAGCAGCCCTGGATCACCACGGAGCCTCCCGGCTCCTTCTTTCCCTCTCTCCCTACCCCTTGGATCCCAACCTCCAGGTCCCACCACCAGCCAGAGGTCAGGAAGGGCTGTGAGGACCAGCTTGTGTCCATCCAGGCCAAAGTCCTGTCCCATTTGGGGTGACCACCCATCCCTCCAGTCTGGCACATGTGTGGCTGGAGCAGCCCTGGAGATGGCCTGGAAGGCAGGGAATGTCTCCACCCGCTCCATGGAAACAGGGACAAGCAAACCCTGGCCCCAGCCCCCGAGGAAGGGGAGACCCAGGGAGGGGCTGGAGGTGTTCCCAGGGTTTGGAGGGAAGAGGTTGGACCCTCAAGGCTGATTCCTCCCCTTGCAGCCCTGCAGTGAGGACACAGTGGGGCACCATAAGGCTGAGATCCCAAAAACTGCTGCCCCTCCAGAGCAGCCAAAGCCAGGTGGGCATTGACCCAAAATGTGCAAATTGACCCCAAATCAGTGCTTATGGTTTGACTTCTGCTGAGACAGAAGCAGGGAGCACACGCTGGCTTCGGGAGCGCCCCGACCAGGGGAAGGGGCCTCTCCCAGCTCCGGGGGCAGTAAATGGAGCTCAGCATCCTCACAAAGAGCCGGAGATGGAGTTCTGAGGAGGGGGAAGGAGGGAGGGTGAGGTGGTAAAGGTGCTGAGCCAGCAGGAATCCTGCAGTGGGAAGCTCTGTGTCAGCCCCAGCCATGATTTCACTGAGACCAGCCCCTGCAAGGCTCCAGATTCCCGGGAACAGAGAGAGGGTCTGTGCCCTCCCACGGCCTCTGTCCATCTGTGTGTGCAGAGGGCAGGGACTGGGGACCACTGGGAGCCCAGGCTGGAGGTCCCTGCACAGCACTGGCCCAAACGGGGCAGTTTGAGGCTGACCCAGGTGAGTTTGGGGGAAAGGACAAGGCTGAAGGACAAAGCCTCCGTTTAAAGGGGTGACTGGGACTGTGGTTTGTGCATGGCAGGACAGGAACCATCCAACATGGGATGCTCTGCTCTGGAGCCAGGCTGGGACAGCTGGGAATGTTCACCTGGAGAAGAGAAGGCTTCAGGGAGATGCTAGAGCCCCTTCCAGTGCCTAAAGGGGCTCCAGAAGGGCTGGAGAGGGACTTGGGACAGGGGCCTGGAGGGACAGGATGAGCAAGAATGGCTTCCCACTGCCAGAGGGCAGGGTTAGATGGGATATTGGGAAGGAATTCCTGGCTGTGAGGCTGATGAGGCCCTGGCACAGGGTGCCCAGAAAAGCTGTGGCTGCCCCTGGATCCCTGGAAGTGTCCAAGGCCAGGTTGGATGGGACTTGGAGCAACCTGGGATAGTGGAAGGTGTCCCTGCCCATGGCAGGGGGTGGCACTGGAGGGGCTTTCAAGTCCCTTCCAACCCAAATCAGTCTGGGATTCTGATTCTATGGAACCAGGCAGGATCAAGGCCCTGAGAGCCTACACTGGACAGGGGGAAAGTCAAGCACAGAAGGGCAGAGGGCCAAGGCACAGTGATCCCCCGGCTGTGCTGGATTGTGGAATAGGGCTGGATATGGGAGCAGGGCTGGTCCCAGGCACCAGGAGAGGCTGGTCCCCATGGCCAGGGCAGGGCTGAGGCCAGCGCAGAGGTCCCAGAGGGTGCTCCACTGGTCAAGAAGTTGAGCTGATCCTGTGCCTCGGCTTGATCCACTGACCTTCCCATTGGAAGGACGGTGTGATGGAGAAGAGGTTTTTCCCCCAAAACCACCTCAGCACAGGAACTGATGAGTCCTAATCGAAAGGCAAACATCTGAGGGCACATTCCAGGGAGGTTACAGCAGCTCCGGAGCTGCACGCGATGACTTCACGTCCCAGGGGCTGCTGTTTCCTGCGGGAGGATCGTGTGGCCAACACGTGTTTGGAATCATCAGCTGCTGGCGGCAGCGCCAGGCTGGGCTTTGTTTAAAGGAGCAGCCGCGGGGAGCTGAGACCCGGCTCTGGGACCTCCCCGGGGAGGAGCATCCTGCGCTGAGCCAGCGCAGGGGGATCTGCCCGGGCCGACCCACAGACCCCCGGTAAAACACGGGAAATAACGAAAATCCCGCATTCCACCATCCTGCCTGAAGCAAACTGCAGCGAATCCAAGGGACAGGCTGGGAAGTCCCAGACACAGCTCCATGGCCGTGTCGGTGTCTCCTGCCGGGTTTCCCCCATCCCGGTGCCTCACTGCCAGCACGGGGAGACCCCAACCAGCCCCTCTCTCTCCTGCTCCCCTGCACTTGCTCTGCACCTCGGGCCACTGAGGAAACAGATTTCCAGGCCCGGCTGACCCGGCTCTCCCAGTGCACAGACCAGGAAACATTAGAAGTGAAAAACAACTCCTCAGCCAGGATTGAGGCATTTTTTTCCCCCTGGCTCCCACTCAATTTTCTCTGCACAGTTCTGGTCCTGCCCTGACTTACAGACAAATCTCCCTCCAAGAAAGCAGCCCTGAGCTCCCTGGTTCTGGTTCCCTTCCATTTCCCTCTGCTCCTCGGCAGGCCTCAGCTGTGCCCCTGCCCCATCCAACGGAGCAGGACACGGATGAGTGGTCCCAGGTTCCTTCAGCACATACATCCACGTCCCAAATGGCAAATGACAGGATCATGGAACGGCTTGGAAGGGATCTTAAGGCTCCATTCCAGCCCCCTGCCATGGGCAGGGACACCTTCCACTAGATCAGGCTGGCAACAAGTTTGTTCTGCAGATGTGCCTTTTCCAGCTCTTCCCTCTCCACCTGGCTCTGCAGGTCCTGAGCCTTTTTCATGAGAACAACCAGGAAGGTTGACTTGTCATTGGATTTTTTTAGACGTAATTAGTCACCTCCCTCCCAGCTCAGCGCCCTTCCCAAACTCCGAGGAAGGCACCTTGCCTGGGGAAACAGCTCCGTGCCAGGGCAGGGATGGGGCCACAAGGGAGCAGTGCCAGGCGCTGGGCACAGGGCACACACTGAGCTGGCAGAGAGGCAGGGAAAACACTCATGGGCTTGGCAGATGCTTTGGGGTGGGAGATGCCCTGCTCTCCAGAGCATCCAGACTGGTGCAGCACAGAGGTGGGAGAGGCAGGGTTTCCCAAGCAGTCCAGTAGCCCCTTCCTGCTGGAAGAGCGGGGCAGGGAGCGATGAGAGTGGGCACTGAGCTGAGAGGCTTTGGCTGAAAATAAGTCAGACCTCAGCCTTCCAGAATCCCGCTCTGGCTCTTGCCCACATCAGATCCCCCCTTCTCCCTGCTCCTGCAGCTTTGCTCTGAGCAGGCTCCAGTACAGCTCAGCAGGGGATGGGGAACAGGGGGGTGCAGACCCAAACTGCAGCAGTGCTTGCTTTGTGCTCAAAGAATAAGGGGAAGAACCTTTTGGCTCCCCAGAAGATGCCAAGGAAACCAGCAGCCTCCTGCCCATCCTCTGCCTTCACCGTTACAGCCCACTGGAGACTCTGGGTCAGCGAGGGATCAGATCCATGATCCATAGGTATTGGCACAGCCTGGCCGAAGGCTTTTACAACAGCAACACAAGCTGATAATGTGACTAATTATCCCCTTTTCTATGTTTTGGAGGTCATGATGGCAGGTTCCAGGGCCCTGCAGAGAGCCAGGGACACTCACGGGCCACTCACAGCAGCTGCTGCCTCAACCAGAGCCTGGAGTGACCAGGAAAAGGAAAAGAAGGGGGACCAGAGCCACTCGTGGTGCACGGTGACCCCATGGGCTCCAACTCGGGCAGAAGGAAAGGCAGGAGCAGCTCCGGCCTTTGCCATGCTCTGCCCCACACACGACCAGCTCGGACATCAGGGCCACCCACTGCCTCCCCACACCCCGAGTGGTGGCCCCGAGTGGTGGCTGCATTTGGGGACAGGCAGGGGACCAGCGCTCAGCCCGAACACCCCCCGACAAGGGCCATGTCCTCATCTCCTGTGGAGGGACCCCCAAACAGCCTCATGCTGCCTCGTCATCGCCCCAGATCCACGGGAGGGTGGGCACGCCCCTCCAAATGGGGTGCAGAGCCCGGCAGTGCCACACAGACACTGACACCGTCCCTAAGGGAAAAGGAAGCAGACGAGTAGGACTGGAAGGGTGCTGGAGAGGTTTTCCTTACAGCTCCTGCCCTGGCAGCTGAGGGAAGGGACAATTCCTGTCCTGCTTCCCCGAGCCCAAGGTGATTGGGACTCTGAGAGGGAGATGCTGCTTCCCCTCAGACCCAGAAAGAAACTGGGAAAAGGGAAACTGAACCTGCTTTTCCTTTTGAATGATCCCAGAAAGTCCAGGCTTAAGGGCCAAATCCTGAACCAGTGTTATTCCTGAGGTTTAAGGCTGTCAAGGATCACAGCCTGGCAGGGCTTTGGGTCTCAGCTCTCACCACACAGAGCAGCACTGTGGGGACCCCCGTGGTGGGGTCAGCCCCGGGAGGCTCAGAGGAGCTCTGGCTCCATGGCCACATCTCGGTGACATGTCCCTGTGAGTATCCATGGCTGCAGCACTGGTGTGGGGCCAAACATCCTGGAGAAGGGATGGCCCACGGGGCAGCCACCTCCGCAGTGGGTCCGGGGGCTGCTGAGCTGGCTGGGCTCTGGGCTGAGACCACCACCCTTCCCACAGCCCAGCGGGACAGGAGGGAGAGGTTCTGCAGGGGCCCGAGTGCTCCTGTGGCTTCTCAGGGTCTCCCTTTCGTGTCACAGGTCACAGCACCGAGCGCTGCAGCCTCACCTGGGCACAGGGCAGCGCGGCAGCGCCAGGGAAAGGCCGCGTCTCCTGCTTTTCCAAAGTCTGCTTCCCAAACTGCTCCACCTTTCCATTGTGGAGCGATGGGAGTGTGACCCAGCAGCAGGACAGAGTGTGGGGCTCAGCAGGGGATGGGCAGCCCTGTGCCCAGTCCAGGTGGGCAGGGTGGGCACAGCCCCCCCAGCAAGGCCTCCAGGAGATGCTCTGCAGCTCTTGCCCCTCTTCCTGCAGACCTTCACCTCTCTGTGCCGTTTGCGGTGGCCAGAGCTGGCGTGTGGCACATCCCTAAACCCAGCTCAGGTCATGTCCCTCCAGCCCTGAGACCTTCTGTCCTTAGCCCAGGCAGCACTGGGGGCTTCTCACCTGGGGCCACCCCACCAGCACCACTCTGCCCTGTGCTGGTGGGGTGAAGCATCATCGTGAACTATGGAATGGTTTGGGTGGGAAGGGACCTTAAAGTCCATCCAGTCCCACCCTCTACCATGGGCAGGGACACCTTCCACTATCTCAGGTGGTTCCAAGCCCTGTCCAGCCTGGCCTTAGACACTTCCAGGGATGGGGCAGCCACAGCTTCTCTGGGCAACCTGTGCCAGGGCCTCTCCACCCTCACAGGGAAGGATTTCTTCCCAATATCCCATCTATCCCTGCCCTCTGTCAGAGTGAAGCCATTCTCCCTTGTCCTGTCACCATCCACCCGTGAAGTGTCACTCTGGGGCTCCCCGGGGACACGTACGGTCCTCGCTGTCCCACAGCCGACAGGGTACTTGTGCCCTGTCCCCGAGGCCCCGCTGCCTCCCGAGCCTCAGTCCCGGCGCCACCGACGCTCCCGGTGTCCCCTCGGTCCCCAAGGTGGCTGCGGGAGACCCCGCCCCTTCCACCCAAGGCCACGCCCGCTGCCCCACCCCTCTGCCTCGGCCCCGCCCCCGCCGGTCCCGCCCGCCGCGCTCGGCCCCGGGCAGCGGTACCGGGACGGGCCGGGACGGGCCATGGCCCCGCACCCGCCCAGCGCCGGGCAGTACCTGCGCTCCGACAGCGGCGGCTCGGAGACTCCCATGCTGGCGGAGGGTCCCTGTGCCGCTGCCGGTGCCGGTCCCGGTCCGGATGGCGGCCCCGGTAAGGCGCGGGGGCAGCGGCGACGGCGGTGCGGGCCGCTGTGGGGCAGCGTGGCCGTCATGGCCATCCTGGCCCTGCAGATCGCCTCCACCACCGGCCTCTTCGTCTACTTCACCATGGCCATCTCCAAGGTGAGCTTTGTCCCGAGACCCCCGCCCCGCTCGAGGGGCCGGGACCGGCGGCGGGGCTGCACCCCCGGGAGTCCCGGCGGCTGCGGGAGGGCTCTGCCCGCGCCCCGCTCCGCGCCTCTGCCCGCCGGGCACGGCAGCGACCGGCGCTGCCTCGCCGCGGATCCAGATGTGGGGTGGGGGTGGACACTGACTCCAGCTCCCCGGGAGCCGCGGATCCAGATGTGGATTGGGGAGACTGTCCCCA